>CAJPEX010001127.1:0-23538 GCA_905338405.1 Notodromas monacha
ATTTAGATTTTCCAAGGAGAATAGAAGTTTTGGTTTCTGTTTCACTTCTGGACAGGTAATAAATTGCTGCACCAAGTGCTGAACCGCTGGCGTCTGAAAAAACATGAATTTCTCCTTCAGTTTTGTTGGGAACTTTTACCAACCTTGGTATAATGAATCTGGATAGCATTTTGGTTTCTAAAGCTAGAGATCTCCAAATTTTACAGTCCACTTTGGACAGTTCTAGATCCCATGGAGCTTTAGGGTTTTAGCGGTTGAATTCTTGAAATGTAAGCTTTAATTTAGCGGTGAATGGAGCCATGAGTCCTGGAGGATCATATAGTCTGGCAATAATGCCTGCGGCAACCCGTTTTGATAATTGCCTTAGTTGAGCAAGAATGTATATGTTTTCAGCGCAAGTAGAGATCGAGTCTGAGTCAGTATGATACATTAACCCAAGGATTTTGACTTTGTCTTGATTTTTGCTTTCTTTGGGGAAAGTTAAAATCTTTGTGAGAATGAAACTTCCATCTTTGAGAAGATTGGTTGTTTTTTCTTGCTTTTCTTTGACTTCTAGGTTTCTTCCAGTAATTAGAATGTCGTCAACGTAGGTGTTTTCTTCTAGCTCCACTTTGAATTCCAAAGAGATTTTCCCTTTGATTTCGGCTTGGCAATAAAGATATCTGATTGCCGCATTTAGCATAAAAGGGGAGCAATTAATTCCCCATGGAAGTCTTAGAAATCTGTAAAATTGATATTGAATAGATCCATCTGGTTGCCTGATAGGCCATCAAATGATTAGGAACCATTGATCTTCTTCGGCTAATTGGACTTGAACAAAGGCCTTTGATATGTCAGAGACGGAAAAAGATTTGGCAAATCTAAGTCTGATTAGAATATTAATTAACCTTAGTAAAATATTAGGCCCAGGATCCAGAATGTCGTTAGTTGAACACTTTCCGCGATCTGCTGTGTTTCCAGCAATTACAACTCTGAGTGGAGTACTGGCAATAGCAGGTCTTTCTACTCCATGATGTGATAATTCAGTAAATGGAGTTCCTCTGGCTCTAAGTTCCTCCATTGTTGTTTTGGTAATGACTCCAGTATCTTCCCAGTCTTTTATGAACTTATAGTATTTGTCAGCCATAATTCCCCCCTGTCCAACAGTCTTTGAACCAAACTGATTCTTTGCTCTCCTGCTCGTAGGTTAGGTGACCAGCAATCATAAAAGTTGGAACTTTTTAATAATGGAGCGATTACTCTTCCGGTTTCAGATTGTGTGATTCTTTTAAGATATTCGGAGAGCTCTTCTTCATCAGAATTTTCTAATTCCTCCTCTTGCTTTCCAAATATCTCAAGCCTATCTAATCTTAGGTATCTTGTAATTTCTTCATTGAGTTCAACATCGAGAGGTTTGTTTTCACAAGCTCTTACGGTGAAAACTAAAGATTTTCCTGATGGGTATACGTAAAAACACAGTCCTAAGGTCAAAGGAGATCCTTAATCAGGTCGCAATGATCTGTCGTTAACCTTCACTAGGTTTCTCTGTTTCCCGACTTGTGGCCACCTCTTATACCTTTAATCTAGGAACGGAGCGATAATTAGATCAAATGGAACATTGGTAGAATTAACAGTACGCTTGTCTGCAAGAAGATGTTCGTATTCTTTCATCCAAGATAGTGTTTGTGGGTTACTACCTTCCCAAGGTCCTTCAAGGGAAACAATTAGAGCATTAATAGTATAGAAAAAGTTATGATTGTTGACAGCAACTTCCCATTTCCAACACTTCTATCAACTAGACTTCAGAGACAGCACAACAAATTGAGGACTATAAGATTTAGGACATCCTACAGAAAGGAGTTATTCCAAATCAGACGACTGACGTAGACTTCACATTAGGTTGATTTGAGCTCCTGAGTCTAATAAGGCAAAGATCGGTTCATGAGACTCGACTTCTAGAAACTCTGCCGTTTCTACAAAGGAATTTGGATACCTTCCTCTGGTTGAATTAATCTGAATGTGTGGTTTGGGTTCTAGTCAGGACGATGAAGTAGAGGCTGCTGGATTTTCAGACTTAGTAACTGAAGAGTTTTCTTGAGGGGCAGTTTTGATTTCATTTACCTTATCGTTGATGAGTTTCGTCAAAATTTCATTGAGGTCATGGTTGACTGGAAAATTAGGGTTAGGAACTGACGTAGAGGGAGCAGGGGTTTGTCTAGTATCCATAGGTTTAAAGAATTTGCAAGTTGTAGAGTGATGATCTTTGTTACAATAGAAGCATCTGAACCTGCTCCGACAGAAGGAGTTTCTGTGTCCGCTCTTGAGACAGTTCCAACAGAGCTTCTTTTCAGTAATGATTCTTTTCTTTTCCTCCAAGGTCTTTGTGCATTGAATGGGAGAGTGACCTTCTCCACAATAGTTGCAGCTGGGA
Organism: Notodromas monacha; assembly: GCA_905338405.1. NCBI lineage: Eukaryota > Metazoa > Arthropoda > Ostracoda > Podocopida > Cyprididae > Notodromas > Notodromas monacha. The sequence continues at coordinate 2,411 of CAJPEX010001127.1, forward strand.
GGGGGAAACTTTCTAACAACAACGTTATTGTCTCCTTGTCGGAAGTTGTTCCTTTGAGGATTAGAGTTGAAATTTTGTCTCTGGTAGAAGTTTTGGTTTTGCTGGTAGTTTTGGTTTTGCCAAAAGTTTTGATTCTGATTAAAATTCTGATTTTGGTTGTACCCCTGGTTTTGATGTTGTCCTTGAGTTGAGTTGTAGCTTTGATTTTGTTGTTGATTACTGTTTTGCTGATGACTGGGAAGATATGGACTCTGAACAACGCTGTTTTCTTGTTTGACATTGTTTGTCTGAACTTCTTGTTTTGGTTGTGGAAGATGTTGGTGAGTTTGAATTTGCTGTCGGTCAGTGACCGTAAATATTCCATGGTTGTTAGTGACTGGTTGGTTTGTTTCAACATTTTTGCTAAAATTTTGAACCTGTTTTGAGTTAATTGATGTTTTGTAGATAGTAACCAGTTTGTCTTTAGGCTTTCTGAACGTTCCGGTGTTTAGTTGTTTCCAGTACCATTGGTAAATTTTCTCTGGGTCTGTCTCCCATTCAGATTGGAGAGATGGAGTGATTTGTCCTTTGAGGATCTCATAAAAATTTCCTTGATCAAGTACGTAATGAACGCTGGGCCATATGCGATTGTGAATATTAAATATGTTTTGCGTTAAGACAGTTAGTTTGGCCACATAGTTCACTATTTTGCCCATGTATTGAGATATGGCTCGTTTAGAGTCGTTTGCCGGGCTTAGTTCTTCAATGTTATTATAGATTTGTTGGGTGATTTGATTTACATTTCCAAATTTGGTAAATAACATTCGTACCAAATCAAGGTAGTTGTTTTCACCCTCTTTCTTATGAAGCCCGTTAATTACAGTTAGGATTTCGTCTTCAAAATGAAGGAGCAGGAGATCTCGTTGTTCAGATGGAGTGAATTCCTCGGTAGGAGCTTCATGAATTTTCCTGAATTTGTTCCAGACCCTATCAAAGTTGTTGTTAAGTTTGGAGTTCATTTTAAAAGTTCTGAAATTTTTCATGACCTTTTGAGTATAGTTCTGTATGAAGCCTTTGGAATTAGTATTTATGCATATCGATTTTCCTTGCCCATATAGTTTTACCTGGCTTTCAATGTAGTTTTTGTCAAGTGGAAAAAGCTTGTTTAGAGATTCTTGATTTTTGGAGTTTGATTGAGGTTCAATGCTTCTATTTTCACCGTCGTGATCCAAAGAGGATGTTCCGAGAGTAGATCCAGATGCATCAGTAGATTCATAAATGTGAGAGATCATTAAACCAGCTTCGGCAGAAACTACGTTTTCCCTTTGAGGGGTAGTTTGGTTAGAGTCATTAGGGTTAATGACGCTAGTTTCAGTTTGAGGAGGGTCTGGAAACGCAATTGACAATACGTGTTTTTGAGTGGGACAAAGAGAGGTCCAGTTTTCTCTGAAATTTTTAGGATGAAGGAATGCAATTTTTCGGAGTTCAGTTTTAAGAAGGTTTACGGGTTCAGTTTCTTCTTGCGAGAGGAATTCTAGTGTGTACATGGATGTACATGTGTGTACATGGATGTACATGTGTGTACATGGATGTACATGTGTGTACATGGATGTACATGGATGTACATGGATGTACATGTGTGTACATGGATGTACATGTGTGTACATGGATGTACATGTGTGTACATGGATGTACATGTGTGTACATGGATGTACATGTGTGTACATGGATGTACATGTGTGTACATGGATGTACATGTGTGTACATGGATGTACATGTGTGTACATGGATGTACATGTGTGTACATGGATGTACATGTGTGTACATGGATGTACATGTGTGTACATGGATGTACATGTGTGTACATGGATGTACATGTGTGTACATGGATGTACATGTGTGTACATGGATGTTCCTTTGAATTTGGCATATTACTTTCAAATGATGAGTGTTGCAAGTGGAAGTGTGTCTACAACAACCTTTGGGGTGGCTGTGGCTATTGTCACAATTAAGGTTTTTTTCATCATTGGGTTTTCTTTTGCTGGACAACTTTTAGTCAGTCAGGTCATTTTCAAGCATGCATCTTCCATCAATATCTTTCATAATATATTTGCATTGTTTCAGAGTGAAGAATTCATCTACATTGCTGCAAAAAAGGCATCACTTGATCCTACCTTCCAGGTTGAGGTAGCAATTTTAATTTACAATTTCTGAAGCAGCAACTGTGCTTAAAACATTTTCTTACAGGATTTAAAGTTCCTAGTTTCTGTTGGAGAAAGAGAATCCTCAATTATTAATATAGGTGGGTTCTGTCCAACCAATGCCACCCTTATGACAACTGTGAGTCATACTTCAAATATGCCAGGATATGCCTTCATTCATTGCTTTTCATTGATCATCTCCTAATAGATGACCATGCTTGTCATTACCTTGTACATTGTTCTGATGCAATCCAATATTGGAGTCAGGTCAAACTGATGACTTTGTGGAACACAAGCAACATTCACTGCACAAAACATGGAGCAGACCAGAGTGAAACAGTTTCTCAGTTTGGGAAACAATGACAAAGTACAATAAAGACTCCGTTTTCTGGACAATTTCAGCCATTTCACATATATTTTGGTGCTGGAGGGATCAATACCTTTGCCTTCAATCCTTGGAAAGAGTGGAAAGGGAAGAATAACGTGTTTTTCTTGTATTTTGTATTGGTAAACACAGTAAAGCTTTTGATGATTGTTTCCAAGTTCATTGAGGAGGCAATGACACTCAGTATGATGCCATTGGGAAGAAGGTTGTTGGTATATATTTGCTTAATGCTTACACCATATTTGTTCATGCACATGCCATTTTGTCTATGGTATGCATGATACACTCTTCATGGAAACTCAGGAAGCATCTGACCAATGGCTCCAGTTTTTTGCCAGTGGTCAGAAAGAGGGAATGCTCTATTCTTTTTGCCATCATCTGATTTTGCATCACAATGGCCAATCTTTTGAGAGTATTGGTGACAGAAGAGACCCAGTTCTACTCATCCTGTTTATGCACAGATGAAAACATCAATTTCTACTGTGATACATTCTACATTCATTTCTTCAGTATCAACTGTATGGGTCATCATGGAAGTTTCCTTTAATGCGGCATATTACTTACAAATGCTGAATGCTGCTTGCCAGTGATTGTCTGCAACAATCTTTGCAGTGGCTGTGGCTATTGTCACAATTAAGGTGTTGTTCATCATTGGATTTTCTTTTGATGGACAGCTTCTGGTCAATCAGGTCATTTTCAAGCATATATGCATCTTCCATCAATATTTTTCATAATATATTTGGATTGTTTTAGAGGGAAGAATTCATCCACATGGCTGCACAAAAATGAGTCTTGGGGAGTCTGTGGGGCATGAGCCACACAAAGAAAAGAAAAACTAAGAGAATTAATTGATCAATAAATAAACAACAAATAGAACAAACAATCCACTGGGGAACATGGCAGGGAAGCCTTCAGTAATGCTTCTAGAAAGGAGTAACTGTTGAATGTATTTCAAACTACACTTGAAAAGGACAATAGTTAGCTCTGACTGCAACAATGGTTTTTATGAGACTGACTATAATTTGTGGGATAGTACTAAAAAGGAATTCCAGCGTGACATTTTATGTTTTGATGATGGGACAGAACAACTAGTGACACCTGTCCCTTACATAAACCCCCCTTGCAGCAGCAACACTTGTTTTTGTCATTGGTGACACAGCTGTAATGAAAGAAGGGGCAGGTGGCACTAGCACAAAGGTTTAACTGGTACAATTAGGCTTTACTGGTGTAATAGGACAATTTTTTGAAGAAATGACAGATTACCATGGATGCAAGAAGTGTGAATCAGCAAGGGAGATGGAATATTACAGAGTCCTCTGATGAGAACTTTCCCTTAAAAAAATACAAAATTAAATTTACCCAAAAAAAAACAAAGGTGTTTGTGGCACAACAAATGGGCTTTTTTAAGAATTGAAATGCTGTATCTTTTGTGCTGTGATGGCAAAAATGTGGTGCTCACGTTGTGTTTGCAAATTGGCGCTAACAATATCCAGATGTAAACGCATCATTTGGCTCCTATTTTCAGGTGATTGATTCGAAAAACATGTATTCTGATTTGCCTGCACCCTTTATCTTGCTGAATACTCCAAAAAAACTGCCCTCACTTTTTTTAGATTCATGTTTTAGAGCAGCAGTTGAAAAATCAAACCGTTTTTCGTGGCATTATTTGCTAAGAAAAAGAAAATAAGAATTTCATGACTGAGATAATTTTAAAGCAAATTCTCCTGATACGACGTGCAAGTGGTGAAAGTTGTTCCCTTCTTCTTCAAAAATGGTTTGAGCCGAACTTTTCTTGTGGTGTGGCTTTAGAATGGCAACAATCAATTTCAAAGAAAAAGCACGAAAGTCCATTTGACTCCAGTTCCTGATTCATAGGAGACAATTTTTTATGAAATAAAATAAAAATAAATTCCCGTATTTTTTATTTCAATCATCTTCACGGTTTTTTTCTTTTTTGCAGGGCATTGAATGAAATCAGGGCCTTAGTGTGCTGTTGAAGTATTCTGTGGTTGGAGGGGACGGTAGTATTTCAGCCCCAATGTTATTCTCCATGAAAACAATGTAGTATGTCAAAGTCAAAGATGCCAGCTGAAACAAATATTCAAAAAATTAAATGTTCAAAAGGAAAAACAGTATTTACAGCATTACATTAAAGTTTTTGCTTAGAGAAATTCCAGTTGACACTCACCATTGTCATTAAATTGGCATCAATGCTGCACAAGTCCCACAAAGTTATCCTGGGGTCTCCTGCAGCTTTGGCAACAATCATAAAGTTCTTTATCTGGTGGCAGGAAATCATACATGCATTTTCAATCATGATTTTTTCCCTTTGGACAGCAAACCAGGATATTTTTGCATTCATTCAGCCTTTGAAATAAAAATTTTAAAAATTCAACTCATCATGCCCTTGATGCAAAGTAAAAATAATCTGGTTTTTATATATGGAGGCCAGTGAAATTTGTGCATTACAGAACAAATGTGTTCTTGAGGCTCAGTTTTTTAAAAAAGAATTCTGGAATATCTAGTGTTTCATTAAATTGATAAACAAATAAAAAGGAGATTTACAGTAACACCTCATTACAATGAAGCCATGTATTAGGAATGTAGGATAAAGTAACAAGCTCATAAATTCGAATAAGATTGTGAAAATTTGCCTGAGAAATAAGAATAAAATACAAATTTTATAAGCAACTGAGTTCTTACGATGACTTTTGTTTTAATGAGATTCACGTGTAATAGAAAGAATGAAAATTTGGAGAAAGAAGTCCATTCAAACTATTTTCATGCCTATGATTGAAGCAATTTGATTCTTCAAAATTGATTGAAAAGTACATCAATTCAACAAAATAAGATTATCTTTTCACTTACTATGCACATTCAAATTTTCTTTGAAATGGGAAAGTGAGCATGTATAACTTAGAGTGAATGCAATACTTTTAGCATCAAATTGGTGCTTTTTGTGCATTTCATTGCTGTCTTAGTATGAAAAAAATAGCATGACATCACCATCTGTTTCCATCCATTCTCTCACCTCTGCTGCATCTGCTTCATTTTCACATTTCAGTTGGGAAATGTAAATCATGCAATGTTTGCTCTTCAAAATACAGAAGATACAAATTATTTTTCATATTCAAGATTGTAATTAAATAAGTGTTACAAACCTGGCTTACAACCCACTGTCCACACCACAGCAGCAAAAAAATCTCCAACAAAAACAAGCCAAATTGTGAAAGAAAGCTGAAACTTTTTGTAAAACCAATTTCTTTGTCCCCTTGGCTGATCATTGTGCCAAACTGAAATGCAACATGAAGAGGAGCCTTAGCTATCAGGAGCAGCCATGTTGGAGCATATATGTCTCCCAGGACTCTCCCTTTGTCTCCCAATAGCAACCATTGTTGCAAAATGTCTTTTAAACCTTCTTTTGGTCTCGCATTCTTTATATTTTCAGCAAAGCTTTATAGTCTTCCCCCAAAGAAATCATGAGCAGGAAAAATAGATCAGGGAGAAAATTGATCCTCTCAGTCATATATTCTTTCCCAGCCACTGCTGCTGAGGAATATTGAAAGTCATGAAATGCACTCATGTTTTTTTGTAACCATTCCACAGTTGCCACCCAATATCTGATCAAATTTCCTGCAACAATGATCAGAATCACCCAAGAAACTCTTTTGGTAACTCTCCATGGCTCTCCTAGTCCAGCCAATGTTTTTTTGCAAGAATATCTCAACTTCCAGCACGAATACATGATTGAAAATTGGCAACATGCCTGGTTGAGTCGAACAAAAGCAATATACAACTTTTGCAACCCAATTCCTTCCACTTTGTTGCCTTTGAGGTAGCCCCAAAAGGGATCAGCAAATGACATGAATAAAAACCACAAAGTTGTGACAGAGCAGATTAGTTGTAACAAATTCATCAAGATGTAATAACCCATCAAAAGAACATCTTTTACACTCCATTTGGCAAGTGGTTTTGTTAAAACTCCAAATGTGGGTAAGGATCCTTCAATCATCAGCATGTAAGTGAAAGGTTTCAAACTTTGCAAGAAAGGTGACTCCATGTTTCCAGTTTGATGGCTGGCCAAAAACTGAAGGTCCAAATTGCTGACATTATTTGATAGCTGATTTCCATAATAATGCAATGATGAGGGGACAGGAAAACATCAATAACCTTTTTTCTTAATGTTTCCCCATTGATTTTATTCCCTGTAAAGAATACCTTTGTGGTTCTAGATGGTCGGTTATGGTTGGTTGCCCTGTGCACATTTTAACACAATCTGTCACCCAAGAAACATCAATTTTTAAAGTGAGTTTAAAATGTTTCCATCCAAGACAAATGCCTGGAGCACAAACAAAGATGGAAGACAATTAAGTCCAGAAAAGTGTGTGGATGTTTATGACTCAAGAGGATTTTTTCCTTTCACTACCTTTCTGGTCATTCAAGGATCATTGCCATCATTTGGACTTTTGACAAAGTCAAGACAAAACTGGACCTTTAGAGAGAAAACCCTGTTGTTTTACTTGTTGGTTGTGGTCTCTGGGAAAGTTGTCTTTAGGATTTGGGACCTTTTAAGCTTTTCAAGATCAATTTCAGTTATTTCCATATCTTCTTACACTGGAGCCCAGCTACTCATAGCATATGGGATATTTGCAAAATTCCATGTACTAGTAATGACATTTTTGTCAATGTTATCATCCTGGAAATTGAGGAAATATCTGGTGAATGTTGGTGAAGAGCATGACATTGAAAAGTTGGAGTTTCCTGCATACAACAGGACACTTTCTTTGGTTGCATTGATGAGCAAATTGCTTGTGATGGTCAATATTTGCCTCTCAATACATGACATTGAGGCAATTTTCAAGCAAAAATCACTGCTTGAAACAGTTTTAAATGCTGTGAAGAGACTATTTTTAGTTCTGACCCAGACAACTGCACTTTGGCTTTCTGATCATTTCCTCTTGATCATAGCATCTATTTCTGGACAATTCCATAAAATATCTCAACAACTGAAAAATTCAAGTCCAGAGAAGAGATCCCAGTTGTTCCTGAGTTGGAATTTGTTAAAAAATGAATGTGCAAAAATCACAAAGATATTCTCAGCAACTATTTTATGGAACCTGCTGGAAGTCCCCATCATTCTGGCATATTACTGTCAAATGATGAGTGTATACAGGGAAGGACTGACAGAAAAACACATCATTACAGATGTTATTTCTGTCTTGACACACATTTTACTCATTTTTGCAATTGCTCATGCTGGACAAAGGCTCACACATGAGGTCATATATGATTGTTTGCATATTTATAAAAATGAAATTGAAACTCGAAAAACTATACTTTTACTTGCAGAGTGAAGAATTTGTCAGAATTGTTGTGAGACAAGCAGCACTTGATCCAGTGTATCAAGAAGAGGTAAGAATTGATTATTATGACTTCAACTGGAATGAAACATTTTTCATTTGAAATAGGATCTGAAATATCTTGCCACTGTTGAAGCAAGGACAGCACCAATGATCAATGTTGGAGGACTATGTTCAATCAATGCCAGTCTTCTGACAACTGTGAGGAAAATTGAATAAATATACATACATTTCTTCTTGAGTAACTCTCAATGAATTTCCAACAGATAACTTCAGTTGTCATCACTTACTACATTGTCCTCATGCAATCAAACATTGGTGTGAGGTCATGATGAAGATTCCTGAATTCAGACTCAGGGATCAAATGCAAGGAGCACAGCAATATAAAAACTGAAATATTCAGATTTTACTTTTGAATCTGATAAAACTTGTCTCTATATGTCAAAATTCTATATGAAAAAATGCTAGATAGCTGACTCAGTGCAGACTTTCTTCACATTAAATTTTGAATCACTTAAAATTGAAATCTGTACATGCTATTTTTTAGAAACTATAGAATCTTCATTGTTTTGAATATGTATGTGAGAAATGCAGGTGCACCAAAAATTGTTTTTCCCGGACCAAAATAAGGTTTTTCCTCAGAAAAATGGAAGTTGTGCTGTTTCTACAAATCAATCAAAAATTATGTTTCATTATTGATCTTTCCAACAATGTGATGAAGAAAATATTATCAACACCTGTGGCAAAGAAATCAATGAACATTTTCTTTGAGGCAGGCTCAAAACAGAAAAACCTAGCATGATTGATGGCAATTTAGAAAGAAAATATTCCATCACTTAAAACGGTTGAATACTAAAATGCAATACCTGCGCAAATTATAATCCAGCTGAGAAGTTCATGTTAGTTTCATTCTCATGATTCAAGTCTCCCCGCCCTCAATATTTAATGGAATCTAATTAATTATTTCACAAAAAGCTGGTCAATGGTGGAGGTTGTCAATGAAAGTTTTCAGATACTTGTCAAATCTGACTGAACTGTATGAAACATGATGAAAAAATAATGGGCATTGTGGAAAAGTCAATATTCATTCTTCATATCCTGAGCATCAAGATTCACAACAATGCCCCTTATGATTGAAAAACCTAACTGATGAACAAAATACATTACTTTCCTTGATAATACATCACCCAAAACTTAGTAGATGCAGCTTGAAGCACTACAAGAAAGCAACTGGAATTTTGATGCTTGAATAACAAAGGTACAAATACATAACACAAAGTGAAGTTATGATTTCATTGTGGAAACAAAAAGAAACAGCCATTGCTTGGGTTGAAGAAGATATCCAAAGGAAATCCAACATCCAAAACAAAGACATTCAAGTTTATGACTCAAAGGGCTTTTTGCCTATTATATATTGTCTGATAATTGAGGGATCACAACCATCAATGGGACTACTGTCAAAAAAAGCACCACATTGGAACCGGAAAGACAAAGTCATGCTTTTGTACTTCTGTGCTCTGTTTTTTGTAAAATCTGCTTTGGCTCTGAAGCAAGTTGCTACTTTTGTTATCCTCACAAATGATGGAGGGCAACACAAGGACAAGAAACAAACTGGGAAAGAAGCCTTAGACATATATAACATATTCAAATGCTTACATTTATTTGGGATTATTTTAATGACAGTCATCAGGTCCTGGAAGCTGAGAAAGTATCTACTTCAAGATCATGGAAAAGACATGAATATTGACTGCATTCACTTCCCAACTTACAACAGGAGAATGGCTCATGGAATTCTTGTGGTTAAGGTCTTTTTGGTGACTATTTGTCTCTACAGGTCATTTTATAATGTGGAGTTTAACAAAATGTCAATGAGTAAATTGTCAATGATGTTCATAGAAGAATTTTGTTGGGCATCTCTTTCATCCAATGTTACTTGGTACCCAGACCAATTCATTCTTCTTATTGTCTCCATATCTGGTCAATTTCACCAAATTTCAACTGAGCTGACTAAAAATCTCCAGAAAAGAAGCATATTGTACCAGAAATGGCACTTGTTGAAAAATGAGAGTGCAAAAGTTACTAGCATATTCTCAGCATCAACTGTGTGGGTCATCATGGAAGTTCCTTTGAATTTGGCATATTACATTCAAATGATGAGTGTTGCAAGTGGAAGTGTGTCTACAACAGCCTTTGGTGTGGCTGTGGCTATTGTCACAATTAAGGTTTTGTTCATCATTGGATTTTCTTTTGGTGGACAACTGCTGGTCAATCAGGTCATTTTCAAGCATGCATCTTCCATCAAAATTTTGCATGATATATTTGCATTGTTTCAGAGTGAAGAATTCATCCACATTGCTGCAAAAAAGGCATCACTTGATCCTACCTTCCAGGTTGAGGTAGCAATTTTAATATTTAATTTCTGAAGTAAACATTTTGCTTAGAACAGTTTCTTTTGACAGGATTTGAAGTTCCTGGTTTCTGTTGGAGAAAGAGAATCCTCAATTATTAATATAGGTGGGTTCTGTCCAATCAATGCCACCCTTATGACAACTGTGAGTCATACTTAAAATATGCCAGGATATGCCTTCATTGATCTGCTTTTCATTGATCATCTCCTAATAGATGACCATGCTTGTCATTACCTTGTACATTGTTCTGATGCAATCCAATATTGGAGTCAGGTCAAACTGATGACTTTGTGGAACACGAGCAACATTTACTGCACAAAACATGGAGCAGACCAGAGTGAAACAGTTTCTCAGTTTGGAAACCCTTGATGAAGTACAAGAAAGACTCAGTTTTCTGGACAATTTCAAACCTTTCACATATATTTTGGTGCTGGAGGGATCAATGCCTTTGCCTTCAATCCTTGCCAAACCATTCAAAGAGTGGAAAGGGAAAGAAAATGTGTTTTTCCTGTATTATATATTGATGAACACAGTCAAGCTTTTCATGATTTTTTCCAAGTTCATCAAGGTGGCAATGACACTCAGTATGATGCCATGGGGGAAGAATGTTGTTGGTGGAGATTTGCTTAAAGCTTACACCATATTTGTGCATGCACATGCCATTTTGTCTATGGTTTGCATGATATACTCTTCATGGAAACTCAGGAAGCATCTGACCAATGACTCCAGTTTTTTGCCAGTTGTCAGAAAGAGGGAATGCTCCATGATTTTTCCCATCATCTCATTTTGCATCACAATAGCCAATCTTTTGAGAGTATTGGTGACAGAAGAGACCTGGTTTTACTTATCATGTTTAAGCACAGATGAAAACATTCATTTCTACTGTGAATCATAAGTCGCCATGAGAATTATCAGAGAGAGGATCCACACATTCCCAGACTTGTTCTGGCTGATGATGTTGTGCTTGGGAGACCATTTGGCAACCTTGAATGCAGAGGTAAATCATCAGAACATGGACAAAATGGTGGATCACTGGCCAAAGGTGCAGAAACAAGTGCTTGCCCTTGGGGATATTTATGGACCAACTTGGCTGCTCATCCTCATCAAGTTCCCCATCTTCCTCACTTGTTATTTGCAACTACTCATTGTTGGTTCCCCAAGTATCATCAACAGAATTAAATTCAATGTTGGATTTGAAATGCTTACAATTGTTTTTGTTTCTTTTGCTGTGTCTCAAGCTGGGCAAAGGATAGTCAATCAGGTTTGCATAATTCAAAAAACATTTTCTCAGAAAATGCTTGAAAAATCACTTTATATGAACTTATCTTTTCAGAATAAAGTCTTCATTCAAGCTGTCAATGACAATTTGCAGCTAGAAGGGATTGATGGTGCAAAAACGAAAAAGGTTGCAACTGCATTGAATATCACTTACAATACATTTTGAATCCGATTTTTTTTCATTTTACTTGAATGCAGGAAAAAGAGTTTCTGAGGCAATTTGCAACGATCGGACCAGCTGAGGTAGAACTCTGTGACGTCATCTCTGTCAATGCTAGACTGATGACTAATGTAAGTACAGTACACAAAATCTAATACATGCAGAAATCACCAGAATCTTTTCATTGCAGCTGATAAGCATGGCATTCACCTACTTCATTGTCCTGATGGAGACGAATCTCGGAGCAGGTGGAACTTGAGAGAGACATCTAGTTTCTAGAGAAAGAAAAGTACACGCTGTTTGAGACATTTGAAAGCAGGTGTCGCTTGCAACACAGATTCACATTGAATGCATGGTTTCCAAAGTATCAACAGTATTGATGTTCTGTACACTGAAACGGAAGAGGCATGTTGTAAAAATGCTCATGTTGTTTATTTTGACTTTGATCAATCAATGAGAAGCAATCAGTACATAGTGAAACAATTTATTGCGTCATAATTCCGAAAACTACTTTTTGGCCGGAGTCCAAAAATGACGTTCTTTGGCAGAAGTCCATGGGAATGAATGGTTTCATGGGCACCATTCAACAAACTCGGGTCACAAGACATTTTTTTCCGCAGCACCAAAAAAAGAAAATGCAGTATAAATAAAACACAGGACCCTTCCTTGAATGAAAACAATTAGAAGCGCTATTATATATTGGATTGGATGCATATACGTGGAAGGAAGTGTTTATTCTTCCTGAATTTATTTTAAGGATCAGGAAAAGTCCTTGAGGAAAAGCAATGGTTAAGGAAGTGCCAGTATACGTTGTAATCCATCATTATCATAGTTTATTGGATCCTGATCAGGCTTCAAATTCTATTTTTATATTGTGCTATATATTTAGTACAGTATGTATATACTGCATCTTATCTATAGTGCAATATGTTTCGTAAGGTTGATGCATTGAGAAATATCAGTTACCTGTTTCTCCTTAAAATTCTTCCAAAGCAGCTTTGGAAGCCATTGTTTTTTTTCAAGAGAAAGATATGTTGAACCTATTTTCTGCTTTTTGCTCCTTTTTTGAGTTCAGAAATGATGTCAATGCAACCCTCTTGAAATTCTGGACATCTTCCAACAAGAAACACATCAGAAAGGTGACAGGTTCAACTCTTCACAACAGCCTCAACCCAATTCTTCCAGCAGATGCTAACAAAAACACTTGTGGTAAATTTGGCCTGTGTCCTAATTGCTTCCATGAAAAAGCAGAAATGCCTCTTTCCTTTTTCAGAATAACTATACCTGGTTAGAATTTTTAAAAACATTTGATAATCCAAAATTAAAAATAGATTCATGTAAGGGGTGTGCTGGTGAGTGGATCATGCAAATATAAGTTTAAAAAAAGGATGGCCATCATTTTTTGAGGAATAGGGGCTTAACATTTCTGGAAAGCCCAATACAATTATATAACTGCTGATCAAGTTGATCCAGTATAATTCTTTGCAGTTGGAAAAGAATTAACCAAATGAACCTGAGTTTTCATTCTATATACATATATATATATATACTAACAAAAGGTGTGAATCAATGATTATTTCATCTTGATAATAGTAACAAGAATCTTTCAAGGAAAATTATATTTTATCATTGAGAAAACTGAAATACTGACTTGAGATTTCTTTACATTGGAGGATATTAATAATTTTATTTTATTTTATTATGATGTATTATCCTTTCAATGAATGAGATAAACTCCTGATATTATACTAATTTGTTCCGCACAATAAAGATAGACCTGAAATGGTCAAAATGGTACAGTTAATTCCCCATCACAAGCCTTAATGTTCTTCATTCATTTGGATGGGCATTTATTCTTTTCAAATGAAGTAGCTTATTTTTTTGGATGGTCCTGATGGTGGTATGCTTATAAATTTCTAAGATATACAATACATTGCCATATGTGGCCTTTTATTTTTGAAGTTTCATAATCTTCACAGGAAATGCTCCCATCAGATTAGCAACATGGGCATGATAAGATATTCAGACAACCTTGCTGTGAGTACTTCCCCAAAGACCTTCAACATCATAAAGTATATAGCATCACATCAAGGAAGTCAATTCCAGAAAATAACAAAGGTGGTTCCAGAAGGGAAGTATAAGGAAGCATGATTTTCAAAAAATGCAGTTGGGAGGGAATTGAGGTAGCAGTTAACAGCCATATGGCCTCCACACTCAGACAGGAAGACTTTGGGGAAGGGGGGGGGGGTGGGCTAGGAAAGTAGGTCATGGCCTCCAGCTGTCTTGCCAGCACATGGCTGACATGCAGGTTGTCTAAACAAAAAGGGAACCAATTACACCAGTGGCTTTTTTTAGGTAGTTTTTAACACTTCAAATCTTCATTTGAGGGCTCAATTTGTCTTGCAAATTTATTGTGCTCATCAGTACACAAAAAAATACATGTGATACTTTGCAATTTGACCGTCCTGCAAATCACTAGTTAAATTTGCAGGGAGGTCGACTTGCAATTTTATCCTGGCCCCACAATTTGACATGCTTTGGCCACTTTTTGCATTTTTGTACTGATATTTTTGAATTTCAAAAAGTTTCTTGCAATTTGACTGCTTTGCAATTCAACCCTACCTGGTAGACTACTGTGTACATGGTAGACTACCTTTACATGGTAGGCCATCTGTAAAATGCTATTTGAAAATGCCAAAATTTTGGGATTGGAAATGTTAAATTTACTCTGTGCCCATGATGGAGAAAAAAAAATTTAGAAAAGATTTGAAAAATCAAATTTAAACCTCATCACATTTTTTCAACCTGATCAAATTTTGTGGCAAATTAAATGACTACTTTTCTAATTAAAAAATATGTAAAACTGAGGTTTCCATGCCATGAAATAATATATAATCCATTTTGTTTCCTGTTGTGCAATCACTTCATAAATGGGCTTACTTTTCACATTTGACAAATTGAATTTAAAAATATTATTGTATATTCACAATAAATTTCCAAAAATAATTGTGTGCAATAATAAATATCTTAGACTGTTTTACAACAGCAATTCTGTGTTTACTCATTTTAAAACTGTATGGGAATAAATTTTGACCAGAAGGGCGCTGTCATGGGTCCATTGGATCCCAGACAAAGGAATTGAATTGTTCAGCCATCAGAACGCAAGTTTTGAATAAGAACTCAAACTCTTCTTCAGAGGAGTTTATTCTCATTGCCTAGTTCATCAATTGGCTGTTAATTCAATATAATGGCAGAGTCAATGATTAAGTTGGTTGGTTAGCTCAGAATAATGATTGAGGTAATTTAATTTAGGTTAAGGGCCCTTTAACACTAGGTTATGACTGCTTGACTTTTTCTCTCCAAGAGGAATGAGGGTTTTTATACCCAGGTGTGGCGCCGCGTTTCCCGAGATCACGTGACCCGAGCATGCCATACACACTCGGGCACGTTGACAATAGCCGTACACGGGTATGGCGTGGTACGCGCCCGGTATGTCGTAACACCGACTACCGGGTCGGAGATCAAGGAAAGGAGGAGGAGGGTTCGAAGAGCGTGGCGTGGGCTCCGAAGCCCACAGAAGAGTTTGTGCAGCGATTCAGAGTGGACCTCTGTTGTGTTGTTGTCTGTTTTGTCTGAGCTATTATTTGTCTTGCAAAATCTGTCCGAGGCTTTGAATCTGAAGTGTGTTGTGAGCTTGTATTAAAGGAGCTAACTTCTTGGGACTCCCTTCTGGAGGATCCGGCCGGTAAAGGCTGAATCTGTCTTTCATTTCCTAACTCTACCCCTTGTCAATTTCCACCCGACAAACTGGTGGCCAGCAGGTGCCTTTTTAGGCCTTACCCTGGTGTTTTCTTTCTTACGGTGTTCAATTTTACGTGTTCGATTCACGCGGGATTTTGTGTGCCCTGAGCCCTCCCGGTGCGACGCGTATTAAAATTGTACTCACCGTCCTTTGAGTCCCATTGCTTCCTTTCGAAAAAAGGTTATGACTTCTTGACTTCTCCTCTCAAAGAGGAATGAGGGTTTTTATACCCAGGTGCTTGGACTGGGTCAGGAAGAAATCAGGTGATTTCTTCCTGGCTCAGGATTGGCCAATTCAGGCAAAATCTAAGAAGGGAAAATCACTTCTTGTCCTTGAGTGAGGCTCAGTGAGTCTCCCAAAAACGGGATTTTTGCTAGGCTCACTGGCCTCAGAAATCCAACAAGATTTAGGTCCGGTTTTGGCCAGATGCTGGAGCTGCGTGGCTTGGGTCCTTGACAGGCGCCACAGGAAGCAGAATCCATCACAGTAATTTCAATGGGCATTTGTTCAATTTGGAAGATATTTATTCAATAATGTAACAAAAACAAAGCCTCTGAATTGCTCAAAGGAGCCAATTCAATTTTATACACCTCTCCCAGCAATACATCAGAGAAAAACATGTTTTCAAATGAAATTCTGGGGGCTTTCTTTAAAGGAAAAAGAAGTCATCTTATTTTCAACCCATTCCCTTTGGCTGACAGAAGTTCAGCCCCCCAAAATAAACCAGCTATACATGAAACTTTCCCAGGTCATGAAAAAGTTCCCAAGGACTCTTTGCTGTGTCCTTGGGTTCCTGGTCCTCAGATCCCCATTTTCGTCCCTCTTCTTCCACCCTCACCCCCTTCGATCCCTTCCAGTTCAGGGAACCCACAAAAAATAAGTCCCCAGGAATAGGTACACGAACTGGTTCCCTAGTCTGACCCGAAATACAAGGTCAAAACTTCCCGACGACGATCTTGTTGCGGAAATTCCCGACGCATGATGACCTTGCATTCAAAAATTATACGACCTTGGTATTTATTTTTGGGGGAAATGAGCGACAGTTTCATGACGAATTTTACATGTCACTGTCTTTTTTATTTTTAAACAGCAAAATTCAAATTTTTTTTATAGAAAAAAATTTGAAATACTGTATTTAATTTTTTTATGCACCGATTGATTTTTCATTTTTTCCCCACCCTCAGTTAATGAATAAAATATCCCATGTGCACATAAAGATATTTACAAATTGAAGATGTACCTCGGATAACGGACTTGTCACATTATTGACTTTGCTCATAAATAAATAAAATATACCATTTAAAAATTAAAGCGGTACCTCGGATAACGCAAGTCTCGAATTGTAGACTTAGCTCTGGACTAGCTTTAATTTTTTTTTGTGGATCCTGCTTCGGATAACGGACTGCACGAACAGTGATTTTCCGCGCCTTTCAAATGGGAGTTGCGATTGGAAATTTTTGCAGAATTTTCATGATAGGGCAATACATAAAAATGTCAATTGGATTCTCGCGAAAATTGACAGCAAGGAAATCGCGTACGGAACAATAATAAAACCAAAAATATGATGGAAATTTTTGAACTCACCAACAGGATTGCGTCAGATGGCGTGACGAAATTTCCCCTGGAAGAAAATCACGAGGATGGAAGCAATTTTACGAAGAATTCAAATGATTCATGTACAGTATCTATGGAAAGTTAATTTTCGTCATTGAAAAATAAGAGAAGATACTTTCGAGAAATAACAGAAATCGTTTGAAACAATGCAACTGAATTTCTCTTATTGTCAAAAATGATTTCATAATTGTGATCAACAAAGCTAAAAATAAGTGATGAGATTAAATCCTTTTTCTCCAAAATTGAAAAATAACCATGAAATTTTAAATTGTCTTTCTATATTTAAAAATTGTAATTCTTACATTTTCTTCAAGTAATTTCATCACTGAGCGGAATTTTTTGCAATAGCTGGATTTTTTCAAAAATCCACTTGGTCACGAAATGACGCGAATTTCACCATCACTTTTTTCCCAGTTCTTGCTTCACATTTGACCTAACTGTAAAAGAATTTTCAAAATCAATGATTTCTCAGATTTGGATGCCAAAGCCAAATTCTCAGGAATATATAAAGAATCTGCATACATTCACAAAAAAAGAACATATCCCCAACTCACATTTTTCCAAAAATAAACGTGTAGCTTTGATGTATGATCTGACATAAATGAAGGAAAAAGACATTTGAGAACTTCAATGCTAAAAAAAAGCATTCCTCTTCATTTATATTGAGCATATTTATTTTTCAAGTTACTCGTCTTGAGTCATATTATTATCTTGGACATGAATTTCATTGAAATCAGATGAAAAATATTCAGTAAATTCGATCTGAAATTTTCCATTGCAAAACACACTTATGGCATTTTGTTTCACATTAAAGTGAATCAAATTTCTCTCCAGCTCTTTTATTTCACGGTTTAATCTTGCATATTTCAAAGCAAAATAGAAGGGTTTCATTAAAATTCCGACAATTATTTCAAAAATTGTTATAAGACTTGATAGTTGAAGAAGAACTCAGAACACCTCTTCTTTTGCACAAATGCGTTTTTTTAAAAGACGCATTCAAAATCTTTAATTTTATTTTTGATATTACAAGCAAGATTTTATTCGAGATTCAAACGTCAAGTTTTTACACATGCGAAACTGAATTTAAATGACAGACTCAGCAATTTCAGCTTCTAAAAAGAACTGATGAACGTGGTTTCAAATTTTCAAATAAAATTCAGATTCTTGAATCCGAGGGTCTGAAGAATTATATCAATAATATTTTAAAATGCATCAGCACATCATACAATCGTTTAAATGGCAAAAACCCACGACCATCAAAAACTTCCACGACTTTCTTCGGCGAAAATTTGAGATCAACTAACGGATTTTTGCTGGAGATTGCAGAAGCAAAAACTTGTTCCAATCAACTTTTGTTCCGGATTTTCCCTCGCGTAGGAAAAGTTTCGAGTGGATTTTCATAGGCTTCCTTGTTTGTTTTTTTTTTCCTCTGTATACCAAAACAGGATTGCATCTTAATCTTCTTCCTCCAAACTTGTGCCCTTTGACAAAGCATGAGTCAAACGCGTGGCAAAACCGGTTGCAACGCGTGGCATCTGATCAATCCAGAGATTATAAACGCAACACCACAGACGAGTTCATGTACTGTACTGTATGTGAAAATGTAGGTACAGGGTGTGCAAAATAAATGAACAGTGAATGTAGAAAATTTGAGAAGATTTCGTACGCAAAAGAGTTGCAGTGATACGCACTAGCTGATCATCCCCTGTGAAAGTTGAGTTGTCATTTCAATTTTTTTGGGTATCCTGATTGTTTTTCAAAATTCATGAATTATTAAAAGTCAAACATATTGATACAATCCATTCTGAAATTCTTTTCCATTTTTCAGTCATATACCAACTGAAAAAAAACTTGAGTTTGCCACCAGAGGCGCTGGGGTGAATAAAGGAAGTCAAACCAATAAAAATGAGCCTTTTTTGACATCCTCAAAAGGATCAATTAATTATTTTGCAGAATTTTTTGGATTAATTTTGCCTCCAAGAAGATGATGGATTTCAACAAAGATTTTAAAAATGTCATGGTATGATCAGTGATCCATGCCACATTTGCCAGTGATGAACTCAATTGATCAGTTGGTACTTGGTGCATTATATACAGATTTGAAAGTATCTTCATACTGTGGTGAAAAAATTTTTTCAACAGGATTCTCTTAGATGAAGTTTTACATTTATTAGAGTAAAGAAAGGAAAGAAAGACTGTGCAACATATGTTGCAAGCATTTTGCGCATTAATTATTAAATATGAATTCCTGGAAATCATTAATAGCTTCCCCCTCCTAAAAATTGCAGTACCAGGTACTTCCTGGCACCAAAGCATCTTTGTATTCTTTGACTAGATTCTTGACTCATTAAAGGTCTTTTCTGTCATGTAAAGTAGAAACCAATGAAGTTTAAATATCTCTGAGTATATAAGCAGCTCATACTCAATCATATCAATCATCAATCTGTTGTTGAGTGGAGTTATTCTTTAACCGAATTATTAAAGCTGTGAGAAGAGTTTGCTGAGTTGTTCATTGATTCTGGTACATTTGTGAAATACTGGTACATTTAGCTTGCTAACTTAGGAATTCATACAAGGAATTCCTGGTCCTGTCCAGGGCTGATTGTTGTGTTTTATTGCAATACTCAGCATCAAGTTATATTGCAGTGACAATTTGTCCCCAATAACATAAGAAAATAAAAGACACATGTAAATAATCAATAAAATTGTATCTTTTTTCCTTCATCTCGGCAAAATGAATAACTTATCTTCTGCTGCTTTAATTGCTAATAACAATGACAAGAACTTATTATTTTCTATTGATTCTCTGATATTGAGAGGTAGAGAAGGAAAACCTTTCAGGGTTTCTGCCCACAAAATCCCTTCATTAATTCCCAGAAATATCCCCATGGCGCAGGTTGCCCAACAAATACTGCAATATATTAATATACAGTTTTTGACAATTAACTGTCATCTGGCCTGTTTAATAAGTCCACCAACCAAGGGAGAAAGGCAAAAAACATGCTGGAGGAACCCTGAAGAGTCCAAGAGCATTCTGGCTCTTTAAAAAAAAGTGTCATGGCTGCCTGCGGTTCAATTTCGCCAGAGTAATTCGAACTCCCATCACATAAGCAGGAAGAATGATGAGTTTGACCTCGCCTGAAGGCCGGGTTTATTTTCATTTCCTCTTTAAAAAAAAACCAAGCGGTTGTGTCAGTGCGTCCAGCCAAGTCCTGTTCCAATGCGTTTTGAAATCACGTGATTGCCACGAATTCCACAGTTTGTGTTTTTTCATTCCACGCGTTGATTGAAAATGCTGTTGGAAACTGTGAACTGTTTAAAAAAAATTTTGTATACAATAATGGATGGGAGTTCAACTGAACTCAAATGAAACCTGTACTTCAGTTAAGAAGCAAAAAGGGGCATTTCAGTTTGACTGAAGGTCACTGCGTGAAATGCCCCCAGGTTGCCAAGAACTAAGTTTAGAAAAATTTGGGTACAGAAAATCCCATTGCCTCAAGAAATCCCCAATGTTAATCCTATGTGTTGGGAATGCAAGGAAAAATGCCATCCAGTGACAATTTTTTTGTTGTTCCGACAATATTTTCTGAATGATTTTAAAAAATATTGGACTTTTTCTTGATTTAGGCCATGGTTCAACAATCTCATTTTTAAATCTGCAGACCTCATCCCAGCAAATAATGTTGCCATTGCAACCTGCGTTGCAACTCCATTGGCACCCCATTTTGACGCGATCGTTGGGATAATGGTTGTTTGGTCACCCTAAAACGGCTGGGGGAGCATTGTTCCCCATGTCGTTCTGGAACGCATGCTAGCATGGGTTCCCAACGCCCCCAGTTTCCCAGCATGCATGTGACCACCCCCCACCCGCCCTTTTAATTACTGTTGTACAATCCATTCAGAAACCCATTGCACATCCATTCTGAAAACGACCCCAGATA
>CAJPEX010001127.1:23729-34713 GCA_905338405.1 Notodromas monacha
AAGGAACATTTGCTTTTTTTGAACTCCCTTCTATCTTAATTAGGGAATTTTTTACAGCTCTTCAAAGTTTGAAGATTATTTTAGATTTTGCTTAATTTTTTCAGCAAAATTTACAGTTGTACTCAACAATGAATCAGCAATGTTCAAGTGAACATTGCAGGTACATTGTCTCAATAACTAAGACTTGAATTTCAAGGACATTTCAGTTTAAATTGGCAAAATTGATATTGTCTCCAATTATATTTCAATGTTTATATATGTGTACATTGCTAATGCGTTGGTACTGTGTTGTTCAATGATGCTCTGAATGGGGGTTGCATTTTATTGCCCACAAAACGTTGGGAGTACCATTCCAAAATGCACCAGCCCTGCATTCTGGAATGGTGCTCTCAACGAGGGGCGCATTTTTATTGCTCAGGAAACGTTGGGAGTCCGTTTGAAAACAATTCTCAGCATGGCTTCTTCTCCAGCCGTGTTCTGAATGGACTGCCAACGAGTCCTGGAACGCTTCCCTGAGAATGCCACAGCAGGTTGTTGGGCTCTGCTCCCAACCATTCTGAGAATGGGTTCCAGGACCCGTTGGCAGTCCATTTCCTCAACGGTTCACAGCCCAACGCCCCCATTATTTGCTGGGATGGGGACAACATTTTTCAATAATATCCCAACTTTGCTGCACAAGGGTTATTAAACCGGACCTGCAACTGAATCTCAATTCATTTACTCATTAATTCCTTGTGTTAAATAGTACTGTATCATCAGCTTTCCTATTATTTACTCTACATAATTTTTTTTTCAAAAAGTTGCTGAAATCAAATTCAATATAGATCATAATTTAATTTCCTATCCATTTCATTCTCACAATACAGCTGTGTTACAATTCTTCAGTGACTCTGAAGTAGGTTGTTGGTCTCAGTTTGGGATAAATTCTCCTAAAATTTTTGGGAAACTGAAGCGCAGGTTTTATTCAAAGATGAGTAAGATACTCAAGTAAATTCAGTGAAACCCCCATCTAAAAATTATTTGGAGTCTCACTGTACTGCATTCAAAAATGGTTTCAAACAGTTCACAGCTACCAACAGTTCCAATCCAAGGTTAGAAAGAAAAACGAGCATCTGTGGAAATCGTGGCAATCACGTGATCAAAAAACGCGTTGGAACACGACCAAGCTGGAGGCACTGACACAACCACGTGGTTTTATTATTTTTTTAAAAGAGAAAACGAAAATAAACCACGCGTCCAGGCGAGGTCAAACTCATCATTCTTCCTGCTGCTGTGATGGGAGTTTGAATTACGCGGGCAAAATTGAACCGCAGGCAGCCATGGCGCTTTTTTTTTTTTCAAAGAGCCACAATGCTCTTGGACTCTTCAAGGTTCCTCCAGCATGTTTTTTTCGCCTTTCTACCTCGATTAATGGACTAATTAATCAGGTAAGATGACAGTCAATTATCAAGAAATGTCTATTAATAAATTGCAGCGATGAAAAAAAACTCCAAAAGAGAAGAGAAGAGAATCCTGCTGAAACAAATTGTTGATCACAGTAGGAAAAAATTTTCAAATTTGTAACACACCAACACTGTACCAACAATTCAGTACTGTACATCACTAGCGAATGTGATAATGATCACTGACCATACCATCAACCTTTTTTTTTGAAATCCATCTCTTTTGAGGCAAAAAATTAAAAATTGTGTACAGAAGAAATCATTGATACCCCAGGCATTTCAAAGACCTTCCCTTCCTGACCCAGCGCCTCTGGCGGCCAAATATTGAACTCTTGGTGACAAGCCCCCAGAAAGAGATACTGTACTGGAACAAGTTGCCTTGCTTTGATGCGTGGTTCCCCCTTTTTTGGTGCAGTTGCGCAACAAAGAGACCACATCGTGGTGATTGAGTGGGCTCAACCCTAGGGTTTTCAATTATGATTTTTTATTTTGTGTTGGAGTTGACGTCATGGATCACGCGTAGAAAGTGGGATTCCTGCGCAGCATTTTCCCAGGAAACGTCCTGAATAAATATTCTAGAAGTGAAAGCCAGTCTTCAATTTCTAAGGGACTGGCTTACAAAACAGTTTGCAGTCATATTTTCTTGGAACACTGAGTCGCTGGAAGAAGAGGAAAGACCAACTGACCAGAGAAGAATGATGAGAGCAAGTTAGCTGCTATTTTCAGGATATTTTTTCACCACTCTTTTCCTTTTCCTTGGATTTCTTTTTTCTGCTAATCAGCAATTTTTGAAAATTACGTGGCTAAATCGTGGAAAAAAGTCCAATGATAAATAGGATTACTCACAAGAAGAGCTAAAATCAAGTGAACCAACTTTCAGTTGAAAAACGCATAACATTACCTTCTCAAGTTAACAGTGGGCTAACATGGACAATATTATTTTGAGGGAAATTTTCCCATGATTTTTTCAGCCTAAATTGAACTAATTGAAGTTATTTAAAAGCATCTCGGAAATGTGTTAAGCCATACCCAGAGACTTTCTTCAAAAAAAAAGGAGTCCATCTTTCATTTTTGTTTGCAGAAGCAACCATGCATTTCAATTACAGCTGACTATTTCTCCTTCAAAACTTCTTGATGTGTGTAATTGATATTCTGCCTCAATCTTCATTTTCTTGTACAGTATAATTTTGCTATTAAGATTAATCCCTCTTTGATCATTATTTCATGACTGCAGATGTTAAAATGAGGAACCCTGCCAATTTTAAAACCATTTTTAAATTATTGAATTATACTAGGGTGACCTTTAGAGGATTTATAGTACCCTGTTGAATAATTTTACCATTCTGATACAACAATTGTGTAGCATGATGCTTACTTTCACATTCTGCTGACATATGCAGTTAAATTGTGAAGCGACTTTTGCTGCTGAGAATTGGATACGGCTCCTATTTTGCAAATATCACGGGAGAGGGCATGGACCCGTGAGTCATGTTACAATCCCTCACAAAAACGCCGCCACCGTGGCAACAAGTGAAGTGAAGTACTTAGCAGTTGACTTCAGACCCGGCGTCGCCAAGCAGCCAGAATAACTCGTTTCCAGCAGTAACACACACGTTCTGTCACGCATGCGTTAATCGCTCTTTGATTCTATATTGGCCCCGCCTCTTTAGCCTCATTTTCGCCGTGTTTTTCTTACCCATCATATGAGCCCTTGGAATGGCCGTGACGTAGCGCGGGACTTCCGCGGATCGCGTATCTTTCTGAGAATGTGCATGTGCTGCATGCGTTCCCGTGTTGCGAAGGCGCTGATATAACGAGTTTCCAGGAACAAACGGGATCTGTGACCTTTTTCGTTTGTGACGCATAGGGGATTAGTCGGAATTAGGGGCGAGGATTTCATTGCGGGTTTTGTTTCAAGGATTTTAAAAGAAACGGGATTTGAATAGCGGCGAGTATGTGAAGGACGGCGTCTTTCGTGATTTATCATACGCACTGCATGAAGCAAGGTTTTGAGGAGAAGAGCATCGGCAAGGAACCATCCCTGAAATGACGGATCGTTTCGTGGGATAATATTGTCTCGTCCTTTGAACCCGTTCTTGTGTTAATTCGTGTTCTTTTATGCGGAACCGCGCCGTGGTGTAGATTGAAACAATACCTGTCGAGTGTGAGGATTACTTACTCGGTAGAACGCGGATTAACCGAATTCGGATTAACGCTGCGCGGAATGTCGATTACTGTAGTTAGATATGAATTGTGTGTTTCTTCCCGGTCTTTCCTTCCCCCATTCGTCTGATTCACTCCATGACTCAGGCGAATCCCGTTAATTATATCCGGTATACTAGGTCATCGTAGAATGACTGCTGACTTATTTGAACTTTCAAAATATAATCGTAGCATTCGAGAATCCGTACTTACATAGTAAGCACATGCTGATCCTTGTTCGGATGTTAGCAACCGGTCGAATTCACCGTATAACGTATGAGCAACACAGGCGCTCTAGAAGTACTGATGAAGAAACGCATTCAGTGAGAAGGAACGTCGCATCTCACTGTATTCGAAGCATTACTGTACTATACCGAGTGAAAAGTTCGTTTCGATCAGCTATACTTACAGTACATGAGGAAAGATACGAGACGTGATAATCCGGGTGCTTTTCGTCGGTGAGCCTTTTTCTTATGTTGTTGTTGGAAGGGGAGAACCCGTGGGTTTAGAAAATGTAAGCATCAAGTGGATAAGAAGACATGAACCAATTGACTGCCGGTTGCTATCCGGAAATCTCAGCCGAGGCACGACTGCCCCTTTGATGGAAGTTCAATCCTTTTGCATGCGACGTCTGGATTATTACGGATGCAACCACAGGTTCCCTTATCTCCTTCCAACTCGTCAAGCTTGTTTTTCGCCTGTCAACACTCGTTCCTTTTTCATGGGATCGGTTTGCCAACTTTGTGATACCAAGCCCCATTTTTTGTTTTGGATTCCCCGTGTGATGGTTACTATGTGTGGCAAGTGGGTGTTATGTTGAATAAAGATGGGATACACGTGCAGAGAAGGGGATGATCTGATTTTCTTTTTCGGAGCCGAAGACCAGCGGATGTGTTGGGAAGGTTGACATCTTATTCTTTGAGAGAATTTGACGCTGTCGAAGTGTGACGAACGTTCGAATGATCACGGAAAAAAGCGGACACATTTTTGGTACTTGAATCTGAATTAGAGAAAAAACGAGTTTATTTATAAGGTACCGTGTTAAAATGTTATCCCTTTCATTGGCGTGGCCTTCAATTATAGCTGAATTTTGATTCACTGACAGCGCAGGCTTGTATATCTTTCAATTAGGCCACTTGAATGATCGCATTTTTAAATGATGATTCATGTGAATTTTAATATTGAGGACAACATAAAGCTTAAAGCTGACATGATACTGTTACTTACTTATCATGTGGAATCTAATACGCATCATAATGAATCTTCAACATTTTTGCCCATCAATTTTTTGAGGACCCTGGAATATACTACTGTTCATCCACAATATTGTTCAGGTTTCATAGTGCTGCATTATCTTATCAAGGTTCTTTCAAACCCAAGACTTCGTTGAAGAAACAAATACTGTACAATGTAAATTACGTGTAAACTGTATTACAGAACAAATCGAATCTGATGTGAATTCAAGCAATTGCGTGCTTTTTTTTTACTATATGTGAGGGCGACACAAAATTCCCACGGGCATGTTTTTCGTGTGAGAGCTCCCCCCCCCCCAACTAGGAATTGAAAGAACAAAAACATCAAGATTCCAGGACAAGAAAATACAGTATATTTCCGAAATTCTTCTCATCAGACTTCCAAAATCCTTCCCATCAGACCTCTGAACTCACTCACGATCTCGACAGAAAATAATAAATTAGGAAACCCAGCAGAAGAAACCATTCTAGACTAAACAGATTCCATCCTTCTACTTCTGCTTCCCAATTCCACCCATGACAACACCTGGTATATTGGCTTTAAATGCATCTATCCCAGAATCAATCTCATCATCAGGTCCTCTGATAACTTTATCTGGTGGATTTTGAGAATCGCCCGGAAATCGAATTGTTGAAGCTCCATTGACAGGGACAATGACGACCAAAACGATTTGAATAAGCGCTGAAGTAGGACATATCGAAGCAGTTGATTTCATGATGTGATTATTTAAAAAAATGGCTTGTCTGCTGGGTAGAATTGAAAGACTCATTATAGATGCAGTATATCACGTCAAGAAACCTACTGATTATTAAAGGACGCGAGATTCAAAAAATGCACATTTAATATAGGAATTTGCAAAATTAGTTTCTCATAAATTATTTTCTATGCTCCAAATAACCAAGTCAGAAAACATGAAAAAAATGGCAGCAAAACTAAAATTTCGTGAGCAAAACCCTGAAAATTTTCTTCACATTTTCAAAAACGATATTCGCGAAACTGTTGAAGCACGCGAGTTTCAAAAAGATGCAAAGACAAATGGTAGAAAGAAGCATTTTCATGCGTTTTTAGGAGGCAGATAAGTTTTTAAAATACTGTACTGTACTGTACTGTTGCTGAGACTGATGCAGTCATGGCTTTTCCTTTATTTTAATTTTAAGTTTCTTCTACTGCTGTCACATAATCAGGACGAGAAGATGATTGTTTACAGTTTCTGGTGACTTCATACGAAATGACAGGAGCAATTTTTGCTCAACACAAGAACATTTTCCTGATAATACTTCAACAGCAACTATTTCAAAAAATGAATAAATATAAAGTCGTCCATATTGTTCTCATTTAAAAATGATATCAATAACTTGTATCGCCGAATTCAAATCTACCGACATTTGTCCAGTTCCATTTCAAGAAGGTTTATACGGACATCCATTTTGAAGATACAGTAGTTGTGTTCTTTAAAAGCATGGGATCTTTTATTTTTATTATTGGTATCATATGATATGATTTCTGAGCCTTTTTTTTACCTACAATGTTTTTATCCCTCACTGCCTGGGTTGATGCGGGTTTCCCATTTTTTGGCAAAGTATTAGTTCTGTGGATACATGTTTTAAAGTATGTTTCTTACTTCTTTGAATGGCATGATTTTTCTTTCATGGGAATTTTCCAGAATTTGTCTCTTCCCGACATTTCATCTAACCGTGAATTTTGTTTCTTCTGACAGCGGTAAAATCTATTCTTTGGCAGACGTTTTGACGGAAACTAAAAACTAAATCGCAGAACATCCCAACAAAAAACCGCGTGGATCACGATAATTCGCAAGCAAAGCGCATGTCGGGAATAATTCGACCAAAAAAACATCTCGGTTGCCTTGACTTCCAACAACATTATATGAGTCAGTTTTCCTGGCTGACTCCAACTATCCCATATGTTGCTGTTTGCAGCTCAGCCAGAACAAAATAAAGTGGTGGAACGCCGCAGAAAAGCCGAAAGAATCGTAGGATTCTTGTTAATTATTTCAGGCTTTCTCTGGATTTTCTTATCCCAGATTAAATGCTCGGATTACACAGCCTTAATCGAGGTCAGAGGAGCAACAACGGATTCAGGTGATGTTTTAATAATTTATTTTCATTTTAGCAGCATAGAAATAAGAAAGCAAACGCAGCCTCAAGTCAATGTAAAAAAAATATTTGTAAATAATATTGTGGACAATACATACAGTATAAGCTAAACCACGTGTTAAAAAATCATCATTACTAATTTTAGCGCAAGAAAATCCTGGAGAGAGAATTTGCAGCTGTATTGTGCAATTTTGCAGTTACCTCTCTCTTGAAATCTTTTCTGCAAAAATCAGATCGTCGGATTCAAGGGTTTTATTCTAAGAATCCGCATTGATTTTTGCTGTTTGTGTTTGAAAAAAAAGTACATTAAAGATGGGGGTTTTTTTTCTCCTGTAACAAAGGGATTTTCTGGGAACATAGGGGATCTTGACCCCTTTGATATTACTGTACCATATGTTTACAGACGCCGTGGCGAAATTCGACAAACCCAGCAGAACCCAACGGGGTTGTTCTCAGAACTACATGAAACCCGAAGGAATTTCGGGATTGGTGACCCTGGTTCTCTCGTCTTGGAATCACGACAAACAACGCAGTGTGATTAGAAACACTTGGGGACGGACAGCAAATGCATTTTTCTTGGTTTCTCCGCCAAAACACGCAGAAATTGCAGAGGATTTCTGCGATTTAATAATAGTTCCGGGTGAAGAATCCTACAGGCGATTGACTGCGAAAACCATGTTCGGGCTTCGATGGGTGTCAAGGTTTGCAGATGTGGGAGAAAATGTCCCGGAGAGGAATTCCCGCAGGTAAAAAAAAGCCCACGGGAATGAAAATCTTGAATATATTTATGACCACATATTTTGGAACAGACCTCCTCTGAATACCATGGATTCTTTGAATGCTGTAGGATTTTGAAAAAAAAGGAAAAATTTTATGTCTCAATATACTGGTAAACCTCCAGATTTTTTTTTATTTCAGCTTCATGTAAAGATGAAACAACGTAGAAGAAAACAACCTCAAAAAAAATTTCAGAGATGAAAAAATACCAATAATGAGAGTCAAGGAAAATTATTTGATGAACATTTGATTACTGTAATACACAGTTGAACCTTGCTAGGTCAAACCTCCGTGAGTCAAATACCTCCCTAATTCAATTTTTTTTAGTCCCCATCTTCTGGCTTCCTTTAGAAAAAATGCATTAAAAACCTCCTTAACTTAGAGGCTTTTCCTCTAAAACCTCCATAAGTCAAATTTTTGAGTCCTTTAGGTTATTATTTTATTGAAACAGGAAAGAAGAAAAAACAACAAAAAATGGAATTTGATGTGCTCTGACAGAATGTGACAGACTAAATTGGGCAAATGAACCCCTGTCTCATCAAAGTTGAGTGCCCTGTCAACTCATTTTAGAAGCAACATAAGGCCCAGAATATCACATTGTACAATTTAGTGCAATTCTTCAATGTTTCCCACAATAAAAATGCTTGATTCTACAGGTAAAGCATCTATAATTCTAAATAACTCAAATCTCTCAAAGTTGAAACCCCCTGCCTAAGTCAAAATTGTTGTTGGTCACTTGAAAATTGGCTTAGATGGATTCAACTGTAGCATGATACAGTATTTTATTGTTGAGTTATTGCAGTGCTGGAGAAATGCACTAGAAAATGCCTTTATTTAAAAAGATATCAGAAAAAAGCATAGAGCAGTCATCATGTGTAAAACTTTTGCATAATTCTCACTCCAAATCCAAATTGCTGTTTTTTTTCAAGAAACAATTCTATGAGTGTTTCATTCTCACATTTTTACCTGTTGTATTTTTGTCAAAACTTGTTTTCTGCCAAGGCAGGTTATTTTATTCTTCTACTACAGAAAATGAAATGAAAATAGTTTGAAAATTCAAAAATTAGCTAGCAGTATAATACTGTACATTTTTTACGATTTAAGATAGATAATTCAGTAATTTCAAACTTTTTAAATCTGCAGTGCATTCGTAATTTTTCCTTCACAATTCTGCGCGCTAATTCAGTTCCCATAGGATTTTCTCCATGAGCTTTTTTTCGAGTTTATTTTTCTTGCTGCCATTGCAGGCAATTCTCAAAGTAATTTAATGGGAGTTGGGAAATTTAAAAATTATGTAGTGATAATGAAAACCATCTCCTCAATGGGAGAGGGGCCATTTATTTGTTTTTAATGATTTTTTTATCAGTATACTGCATTGTATAGGCGTGTATTTAAATTGTCAGCTACTCTCACATTTTATATTTCTCCTGTTTTTTTTAGGAGGCCTTCAAGTTTAGATACCATTAGGCCTCAGTTTGTTCTGAAAGTGGACGACGACACGTTCATCAACGTTCTGGTACTTCGAAAATTCCTGGAGTCCATATCCGGAAACGGAAGTTCCATCAGTGGCATGTTTGGACGTCTGGCGTCCGACTGGAAACCACACCGAGACCCGAAGTCCAAGTATTTTGTCTCGAACGCCGAATTTCCGCGGGAAGCATTTCCGGACTACTTAACAGGACCTGCGTATTTAATGACAATGGATGTCGTTGAAGCTCTCATCCAGGCACATGATCAACTTCAAGAATCGTCCGAATTTGTGTTCCCGTTAGAAGACGTTTACGTCACTGGGATTCTGAGAGAGTCACTAAACGGGTCCGGAAAGAAGGACGCCATTTTTGATGAAGGAAAGTTGTTTCATAACGAGTTTGTTCCGGTGAGCCGCTTGTGCTCCATTTTGAGTGTCCTCAGCATCCACAGAATTCCAGCTGGAAAGCAACTGGTTTTGCACGAAAGGCTTCAAACAGCCGAAAGCAAGTGTGCAAAAATCAGAGAAGAGTTCAAAATGTCTTAGGATAGAAGTGTTCAATTTTTTTGTGGAAAATTCGATGAGCTGAGAAATGAAAGACCTGGCTGTTTCCAGAGTCGGACATCTTCTTTCAGGGGATAATTCAAAAGTTTAAAAAAAATGCATCTCATTATATTGAGTCATGTGGAGTCAAAATGCTCTATAGTTCAAACTTCTCAACCTTATTGACCCCCAGCCCTTTTTTGTATACTATACAGTACAGTAGCGTACAAGTAATTTTTCCCGGCATTCAGCAAATAAACATTACTGTATTTTTTAAAGTTCTTTGTTGCATTCCTGAAACGGTTGTTTTCCTCTTTTCTCAGAAGCCCACTTATTCTTGAGACATATTCAATGCGAAAAAGGCAAATTTGTAATAATGTTCTGTTCCATTGATGCATAATTAATAAATCCATACCATCACGAAAAACTCATCACATCTTCTTCGCCACGTTCATCTCCTTTGCCGTTTACAAATTATTGCACGCACGAATGACTCTTTTTTCTTCTTCTTCCTCTCTGAGAGTGAGCAACTGCGAGGACTGATGATTCGCAATACACAAGAAAAGATTCTTTCCGTCGCGAAAGAAAAAAAATAAACCAAACAATCGTCTGCTGAGATCTCATCATCCGGATCAGTTCAAGTTTCAATTGATTGAAGAAGGAAATTGCGCTGTAGAAGTGAATGACCAAAACCTAACTCACTATATGTAACCAACCATGGCGGAAGTAAGCAACAAACCGGATTAAAATGTAACAAATCATTCAAGTATTCTGACAAATAACCTTATTTTCGAAAAAATCTTTTCCGAAACAGGAGTCTTCAAAAACATTCTAAAAAATCGTCCGCATTTCCCCCTTGAAAATCCACGAAGAAATGCTGGACCTATAGTGCTGAGTAGAATTTAACACAACACCCATCTGACATCTTACTCCATTCCAAGAAATTGAAATTAATCTTTCATACACCAGATGCAATTAAAGTGAAGCTATTACGAAGGGTTGCCTACGGCATTTGTCACATGCTAGCAAGAAATATTTTCCTCCAGATCGGTCACTCACCAAAACAGCACACAGCACGAATAAACAAACGCTCTCAAGCTCCTCTTGTCAGCATCAAATCCACAAGTTGTCCCGAAAAAAAAAACGGACTAGGACGCTTTTTTTTTTTTTTTTTTTTTTTTTTT
>CAJPEX010001127.1:34733-66989 GCA_905338405.1 Notodromas monacha
TTTTTTTTTTTTTTTTTTTTTTTTTTTTTGCCACGAGACTCAAGATTTCCCTGCGCCGTCTTCTCCAGTACAGTAGAGTACATATGGAATGGAAAATTCGAATGGGGGGGTTTCGCACGGGGTCCTCCGTTTGAAGAAGAAAAGAGCATCTGGAGGGGGTCGGTCGGTCGGTCATGTCATGTCAGGTCATCCATCATCATCTGCCTGTTCGACTGCCTTCGGTGAGCTTCTCGTAAATGATGAAGACCAGGCAAATGTTGGGCGTGACGTGCATGAGATTCGGCGCCAGTCCCTTGTAGAAACCCCGGAGTCCTTCTTCGCGGAAAGTGCGACGCACGACGTCGGCCAGGCCGTCGTAGGACTTGTACTGGTCCTGGAGACGGGCTCGGACGACCTGGTGTGGATACGTGAGAACGGCGGCGAACATCTTGGAAACGGCGGCGCAGCAGAGGTACTCGGCCGACGAGAGGCGGCAGTTGTGCGGGCGGTTGTTGTGCGAGTTGCAGGCCTGCTTCAGCTCCTCGTAGGCCATGAACTGGAGGGATCCGTGGATCACACCACAGAAACCCGGGACCAGACCCTAGAGAGAACCCAAAAAAAAAAAACACAAAAGGGTTAAAGTCACTTCATGCACCAGGAAAAGCAAAGACGACCTCAAAAGAAGAATTCTTCCTGATTCTACCGAGTTTTTCCTTAAGGAAGTACTGTAATGTATTTATGCAAGTACCACACACACACACATTTTTTATTGTTGGAGGGAAAAAAAGACGGTGAGCATCATAAGCACGTATGAAATGTTGGAAATTTCATTTCAAAATTTCAGGTGAACATCATCATGTGATCATAATGGTTGATTTTGATATATAACATTTTTGAAGGTTAATACAATTGGGTTTAATTTGAGTTAAAAATTTGTATTCCAATGCGTTTTCTTTTCAAAATGTTGCAACTTCTCTGCCATTGAAAACAGGATGCGTGCCTCACTCAAGAATAGGTTTTATCCAAATTTTAGGACAAAATCAGGTGCACATCTTACTCGAGTATACACAGTACAGTACTCAAGTTAATACAGTACATATTATAATTTATATGCTGTATTATATTATTCTCGGAGCAAAAAATTGATTCTGAAATGCAATTTACAAATCTCAGTATTTTGGAACAGCATGCGTTTGAAATGGCTTTTGAGAGCAGGAAATACTTCCAAGAGTTTCCAAAATACAAAATAATTTTCAGCTTTACCCGTGAAAAACATCTCCAGTTGATCAATCAGAAGTTCCAGCATGAATTAAAGCTGATTTCCTCTTCAATTTGCTTGCTATTCAATTTAATTCAAATTTCAAATTTTACCGGTACAGTATATATTTACTGGGTATAGATGTTCAATTTATTTTACGGACATATCTCATGAGGATCACGATTATCTTGGTTGAAGTTTTGAATTGAGGAAAACATCCACGAAATCTATGGTTTTGGACTTTATTGTAACCGGGCATTTGGAAAAACTCACCTTGTAGAGACCTCTGAGTCCTTCAAACTTGTAGATTTTCAAAAAAGCATCCAAAGAGTTGGTGTAGTGCACTGCTGCAGTAGCTCCTCCTCTAGCTGAGGATGACACCAGGGCTGTGGGGCTCTCTTTCTGAATAATGATCCTGTTTCCAAAAACAAACAAAACAAAAAGCCGAATGAATTCGTGCTCTGAAAGGAGATCAACCCTATTTTACCATGTTTACTAAAGCACCACGCACACCCCATTTTTAGTAACTCTAAAACAGTAATACAGTATTTCGAAAATATCAATACCCAAATTAGAATTCATCCGTGAATTGACCCCAAATCCATCTAAT
Source organism: Notodromas monacha (assembly GCA_905338405.1). Taxonomy (NCBI): domain Eukaryota; kingdom Metazoa; phylum Arthropoda; class Ostracoda; order Podocopida; family Cyprididae; genus Notodromas; species Notodromas monacha. The sequence goes on from CAJPEX010001127.1 coordinate 36,581, forward strand.
TTTCCATTGTTTCCATGAAAACAAGGTTTCCTGATTAAATTGGTATAAAAAATATAATCCACATCTAAACTACCAATGACTCGCGCCCCCTTTTTCCTCCTCTCAATTCTGAGAGAGAAAAAAGGGGGGGTTCACGTGTGGTACTCGAAAGCAAGGAAAGGCGAACCCACCTTGTTTTGACGACCGAAATCGGATTGAGAGCAATAAGGGACACGACACCGGCCCAAGTGGCAGCTGCGAGATGCTGGCCAGGACTGAGTGGCTTATCAGCAGCGCCCTCTGTCGGCGGCTTCAGCCACGCCTTCATGTTGTCATAGGCGTAGAAGTAGAGGCCCCAGCCAAGGCCGGAAGTGAAAACATTAGGCATGACGCCTCGGTAGAGTCCGGGGACTCCTTCCCCACGGAAAATGAGTTTCAGGGTTGCCAACACGCTGCTGCCATTTTGGTAGGCCAGGGCGGTGTTCACCCTATTCTTGGCCACCACGGAAGCAGTGGTGGTGGGGCGCAGTGCTGGTGATGATGAGGCTGGTGCTCTGCCATCATCCACTGCACAGAAGGCACAAAAAAAGAAAGAAAACAACAGGAAATTAAGAAATTGAATCACAGAGACCATTGGTAATTCTACTTATACAGTACAATTGAAGAAAAGAAAACAAAACTCAAAGGGTGTCTACGTTAACATTTTTTGAGAAAACTGTACGTAACCAAAGACATGCTGAACATCACATGGACATTCATTCGTTGCATCTTCAATAATGAATCAATGGGTGAGTCCCAATAAGATGAAATTTCAATTTTTCGTGAATCTCAAAACTTGAAAACTCCCGTTTCGGTCCAAAACGAACAAATTTTAAAATTCAAACATATTCGATGCATCACAAGGCAATTTATACTTCATGAAAAACATCACAGATGGCGCTTATCCCTCAAATTAAAATGTTGAAGATGGATGCTTTCAGAATGAAAGTCAAGCTCGAAAATACACTCTTCCTAATTAAACAGCACGTGCATACAAAATAGTCCTAGTTTCTGGAAACTTCTAATGCTTCAGAAACAGAAAGCCAGGCAAGTTTCTACCGACATTTAGACATTGTCCGAAAGATTTTTTTTTCTAAATTGTCCACCAATTGTTGGCCAGAATTGCGAAGAGCAAAAATAACGAGGGCGAAAAAAAAAAGGTTCATCGCCAAAGTTCCAAAGATTCTTCACAATCGCAAATTAACTATTTTTCAGCGCTGACTGCTCAAAGAAGAAAATTAATTTGGGACAGTGAAACTTCATTTCAATTTAGAGCCAATCGGATCGTTTTTTTTTCTGAATGTCCCAAATTGCATTGCGAAAATTTCAAAAGATTCCTGAGAAATCCCATTGATTGCTTCTTGATGAATGAAAAATGTTCTTGCATATCATTCGAATTGGCGCGCGAATACTAGGACAACCCTTCCGGAAGACTGCGCAGTTTGGAAACACATCATGTGATCATTCAAACAATGCAAATACTGTAATTCAAATAATTTCGTACTTTCGCTTATATAAATGTCACCATATTTTCCACCCCAATTTATTTTTTCTTGTGCGAGAATAGTTCGGTCACGTACCATGAACGTTATATAAGTGTAAAATCGAAAATCGAATCGCATCCATCTTATCCAATGATCAGAAAGAAAATACAGACAATTGAAGAAATCCTTGAACTCATCAAAGGTGAGTGAATCACTAAAAAAAATCTTCCCACGCGAAAGAGCAACGTTAAAATTTAGACAAAGCGAGAGAAACTAGTTTTGAGTTTAAACAAATAAAATGGCCCCGGAGGTCTGAAGCTATTGTCCTCAACAGACCTTCGAAAAAAAACGACGGTTTCCTCATTCATAAAAACCATGGGCAAAAACTACGCACTTAACAACCGCGAAAGTTTTCTGATTTTCCAAATGTATCTTTTATTTTCGTATCAGGAAAAATAAACAAGATCAAGTGCAGCACGCACTAACGAATCCCGAGAATTCTGAAAAATTAGTACAGGCAGTTGGCATTATTTCGACTTTAAACTGCGTGTCTCAGGAGAAATGAAAAAGTTCAGATTATGAGATACTTGAACAGTCCTGGGAAGTCACAAGAATGGGAGTGAAAGGTTTTCTTTTGTAAGTTTCCAAGAATCTCTTGCACCATATTATCGGAAACTACAAGCCAGCAGTCAAGGCTCTTTTGTACTTGAAGCCAAACTAGAATCGAGATTATATTTATGTATACTGTACAGTACAGTATATATATATATACTGTATATATATATCTGTATATATATGGTAAATGAGATACAAATTTGACACAATCGCACAATTTTGTCACTGAATTAACAAACAAACTTTGACCACAGACGACATTTTTGCTTCTTCATGAGTAAATCATTCAATTCCAGTCCTTCCACAAATTTTGATTCTACGTCAACCACCTTCTGAAAAGTAGTTCTACATGATCGATAATTGATCTTTAAAATGCATTTAACAGCAATGACGGGAAAAGCTTTCAACCAATACAATACAAGAAAAATTTTCATTTTTTCAGATGAATGAATTGATTTTCAAAATGAAAGACCGCTTTTCACCGAAGAAGAAACTGATTTCCGAACAATGGCAACTAAAATGGATTCCAAATTTCATACAGACCAACAAGTTACAAGTTTCACCTGAATAGGTACAAATTCATAATTTTCCATGCAAATTGACGAAAAGCTTCGCTACATACTTGCATTTTAAAACTTCCTTTCATCCACAGAATTCAAAAATGTTAGGAAGTATTTCTCGACCTTTATACTTCTTCATGAGAAGAAATCAGTTCCTGCCCAACAAAGCTTCACTCACAGAAAATTGTGTCCATGCGCAAGTCTCAGCCTGCTTACACAGCTGAGCTCAGTGGCTAAAGTCTTGCAAAACGCCTCGGGAAGAAATGCACATTTCACGAAAGATTTCAAGTGAAATTTGACCAATCTGCGCTGAATTCAACGCGAACTCGCGTTCGCAAATGTCTCTGACGCATCGTTACACATCTCGATTTTCACTGATCTTTGATAACTTGAAATCGCTCCGAAACAACACCCAATTCAAAATAATTCAAATTTTTACGCCCAGTTTCCTCCTCAAAATTTTTTTCGCACCTGAATTTTACAAAGAAACTAATTTATCTCACCTGCAAATCGAGTCTTGACGACGTCCAACGGATGCAGCAAAAGCGTGGACGCGATTCCACCCGACACTCCAGCAAAGAGCCGGTCGAAGTGCGCAGGTGATTTGATGCCAAAGACGCCGTGCATCATAGAGTCCTTAGTCGACATCGTTTCTCTCGTCTCCTCCTCGGATTATACAACAATCCAAAGAAGACAAATTTGTTGGACACACAAAAAAACTGCGGAAGAGTCTCTTCGTTTGTTGTCTCCTCCTCTCGTTTCTTTCTGACGATTTTTCTCGCTTTTCGCCTCGTGCTCTTTTATAGTGTGACGAGAACCTCTTCGAAAAGCGGCGGCGGCGTGGTGCCAATTTCCACAGATCGATTCAAAATAGGCGGTTGAAAGACCAGCTTGAAACGCCGGGACGGGAGTTCACTGCTACACTCCCTCATAACGCGACTTGAATAGCCACTTTCGACAAGCCCGCACTCTTTTGTTTGACATGCAAAAACATACAGCGCATAAATTCTCCTCTTTTTCGTTTCGTTTCGCACTTCACACAACACAAAAATCAGAAGGGGAGAACCCAGCGCGAGGAAAATGGAACAACGTTCAACCTCTAGAACTTCTTCATACATTGTTCTCATATCCACTTTTAATTCCCTCCAGAAAACGCGCAGAATTATGTCATCAGGGAAAATTGGCTCGAATGCGGGGAAATACAGTAGATCACCGGAATTTTAGAATTCCTCGCAGTAAAATATTAGACATTTGAGATGCTATAGCCACTCGTTAACCGGAGAACATGTAACACGCACAGTCACTTGCTCGCATAAGAGGAAAATAATCCCAGAAAGTTTCGATCAGCATAAAAGATCAAAGAAGAGTTGAGGCGAAAATATTCTTCCGTAATCCCAAGTTTTCCACAGAATTCAAGACGCACTGTCAACAATGTCGCAAAGGATGCGCCGATGCCTCAAGCTTTAAAGATGCCAATACCTCCTTTATAGATCGAGACAACTTCCAAATAAAATGTCAGCTAGGAATTCCTGCGGAACGCTTAACAAATGCTGCCGAGAAACGGCGCCGAATTGAGTTGCATAAAAAGGGAAGGATAATCACAGATATATCGCAAGTTCCAAGACATCCCGGAAGAATCGAAGAAACACTTTGGTTGGATCGGAGCTATCCTAGTTGGGGGGACCCAGACTTGGGACCCAGTTTTGCGCTTGGGTCCCCCCAACTAGGATAGCTCCGTTTGATCTCCTAGAGAACTTCTGGATAACATTTAAAGTGGGACTTCTTCCCGAAACAGCACAAATGCTGTCGAGGAACGACGCTTAATTCATTGGGTTGAATAAACAACGAAAGGATAATCATGAAATGATCATCGCAAGTTCAAGCAATCCCGAGAAAAATATGCCGAAGAAACAATTCAGTGACACGACCGATCACTTGGCCGGCCATCACGAGACTGACTTCAACATGCCGGGCGCTCGGACTTTTATGTACCTCGGCCCTCGCCCTCCTCCATCACGCGAGTCGCGCCTCCGGAATCGAACCTTCTACAAATCCCATTTCGGAAAAACCGTCCCCCTGGACGCATATGCATTTCTTTCACGGAATTTGTAACGGAGAATTCAGGAAAACTCAACTACGCACTTTTCACCACACCAGAGATCCACTATAGTTTCCAAAAGTGAGGCTTGAAAGCGCAGGAAAAATGACACTGGATCACGAGTTCCCCGTGCCGGAAAATTCATGATGCTTATCGAATAGCCCGCAAAAAAAAAAAAAAAAACACACCTGGTGACTTCCAGAAGATTCTCCCCATCCGATCATCCCGAGATTTCCGTAGAGAAAAAACCATATGTTACATAAGATCATCTGTGACGATTCTCGGAAAAACAAATGCGTCAGAAGTAGAACTTCATCTTCGCACAAAGTAGAACTTTTCCAAGAAAAAGTCTTTAGGTACTGTTCTAGTACGCGACTGACCTTTGTCCGTTTGCTCCCGTAAGTGACAGAACTTTCGCTATAATATTAGAATTGATTTGGTCCTCCGCAGTAATTAATTTTTTGGCATCCCAGCAAGTTCAGTCCACAATAAAACATTTCAAAATATCTAAGATAGTTGAATCTCAACTTAAATCTGAAGAGACTAAAAGTTAACTGAAAATTGAGAAAGTTTCAAATGCATTAGTCTAGGGCTTTTTTGCAGGGTATTTAACGGGAATTGGAGGTTAAGAGGTTTCTGACTTGGAGAGGTTCAACAGTACACAACAACAAACCTAAAGCGCATAATCAAGCACAATCACTGTATTAATCAACTTGAATGAGGTAAAAACCATTGGGAAATGAAAAATAAAAACGTTATCCATCACCTAACTAACGCTGCTTAATTTTCCCTCTTTATTTGACAAATAGTGCAAATAGATGGAGCAATTATCATTCAAGCGATACCAATTTCTGGAAATTGATTTAACACAACGCGTGCAGACTTCGAAGACCAGAATGGAAATGAAGAAAAGCACCAACTTGCCTTACTTTTTTTTTCCTTCGTCAGAATACAAGTGACGACTTCATACTTCAAATCTTGCATATCAATTCACGAGGAAATACTACATGGTCGTTCAACAACTTCATTATTCATAAAATTTTCCAGCACAAAAAATTACTCAGAAACTCGGAAACTTTGACGAATGCGCAAAACTTTTCCGAATTCCCTGTCGGAAACTGGTCATACATAAAACGCAAGGAAGATAACTGCGGCACAAAAAAAATTCCATAAGAGGAACGGACATTTCCTATGAGTAAATGATTCCAGGAAGTATTTCCGCGGCTGAAAATTTCCCCAGGAACTATTTCTGCTTACTCGTCAGTATAGCTTCCCAATCAATAATATGCTTTTCTTACACACGCGTACACACCTAGTGCACTGTACAGAAGATAAGAAAAGAAGGAAAAAACACCCCAGACGAACCGGAAATCGCACACGCAAAAATTTTCCGCAATCGATAATTCGATACTCCCTTTTTTTTAAACGTACAGTTCTACTCTTTATCGCCGCTGTGGAAGCGTATATCGAAATTTAGGAAGTTGGATCAGAACTACAATATTGACGTTCCGCAGTATATTTCGTACCTCATGTTCATGTATCATCTTCCACGCGTCTCTTTTATCAGAGACTCTCTTGAGTAAGAAGAATTCAACGGGGGAAAGAGGACCCACTTTTAAAATTAGGTTTCGCGAAACAGATCGAAAAATTGACTTCCAGAAAACAATTTGTGCAACGGTCGACTGACACCTTCAGTATAATATATTGAAAACGCTCGTGAATCACTCCAAATCCCGGGCTGGAAAAACCTCACTTTTCTAAACGCGCAGAAGGTTCGTAACAGATCGAACATCGGCGAAAAGGTGAGAAATCTACGCGCCATTTCCCGCTCAAGAGTACCTGGCCAACATCTGCCGACGTCTGCCCTGCAACAGCGCCAACGGCCGACTGTCACAAGCAAATGGATTCTGCGGCGAACGTCAGCCCGCGAAAAGCGCCTGTCCTTCCATCTCTCCGCGTCACCGTGTTCCCTGTCCTTCACCCGTCGGGAGGATCTTGGAGCGCCGAATCTCCTCAAGACAACGTCACCATCACACAGTCACCATATCCCCGCGCCCTTCTGTTTTCTCATGTGTCAGTAAGTTCCGGAGGGCGAAGTTAATCCGCTCCACTTTTTCTGTTTTATTCTACTGCACTCTTGGGTTGTTGCAAGGGGGAGCGCTTCCTTAAATCTGAGGGATTCAACGAATGCTTACTTGATAGATGTCGCAGCAAATGGTGCAATTTCGCATGGGTTTCCTGGAACATGGTGAAAACGCGTCCAGGAAGGTTCATCGTCATTGCCGGATTAATGATTAGAATGACATGGTGCAATGATCCGTTGCTCGCATTCTACAGCGGTTTTCTGAGGAGAGAAATGGACCAATGTCCATCCCATGTTGCAATCCTACTTATACTATAATGTACAGTACAGTAACTGGGTTTTTATATCGATCATTCAAAACCCTGATAGGATTTAATTCAAATTAAAAGCATGCATCATACAAGTCTCCATTTTAAGCATTGATTTGAGAAATGATTGTGTCAGTCAGCAGCTGATGTGCACAGTTCGTAACAATTTTTTTTTCAACGAGAAGCTTTTTTTTTTATAAAGAGGAACACATATTTAAACTGCAAATTTGTGAACAACAATCTTTCTTCTTGAAATTTTGGTTTTATTTCCATCACATATACAGTAATTTGGGAAAGTGTGGTTGGCAATACTGTATGTTGTACTGTAGTACAATATAATAGTTTAGTTATTAATTTCCTATTGAATAATAGTAGCTCTCACATGAAATCATCACCAAAAATTAATTACATGTGCTTCTGACTTTAACTTATTATTGTATACAGTGGTACAGTATTTTTTAGTGATACAGTGGAGGTCAAAGACTCATTTGTGCTATATACTGTAGTACATCATTTGCTCAGCATTCTTCATGCACTCATCATCATTCACAAAAATTCCCAGCATGGAGTTTCAGAAGGTGAATACTTTATACTGTACAATACAGTACATGTGCTATATACATGTCTTATGCTGCTGCTTCCTATTGGAAAATATTTCTTTATTGGCTTCCTCCATTTATCAACTTATATTGGTGTCTTTGTTTATTTGTTAATATTTTCTGAGGATGCCCTTTTGGTACTGTAAATTTCTTATAGGTTGAAAACAAATTATATTTTTATCAATAAATTTTCTGCATGTGCAAAGTAACCAAGTGTATCTCAGTATAGTCATCACCAGCCTGACTAGTAAGATTCAACCTTCTGGATTCCTCAAACTCTCTCCTGATGCTTGGCAACAAGAAAAGGTCCTTTGACCCTCACCCCCTTTCAAAATTCAAAACACAAGGATATCAGGAGTCGAGCCCATATTCTCAGAGATGGGCTCGACCTCTTTTTAACGGTCCTTCCAAAACACCGGAAAAGAAGGGGACACAATTGATTTCGAAAATAAAAATGGGCGTGTGTCTTGCTGGTGGCTTTGAAGCGGAGTTGGAAAGAGCTGTCCCCCTATTGCGCCACAGATTTTCAATTGGGTTCACACCTTCTTATATATTGGAGGCTTGTTGCTTTACCTTTAAAGGATGATTCAACGCAATTTTTCTTGCAATGAATCCTAACTATTTGAGCAATTCCCATAGAACATCATACAGCACATAAAAAATAAACATTGTACTGTATATATATAACCTATAAAAACGAAATATTTGGGAAGTGACTCTCAAATTGTATGCCTCATATTGGCCAAAATAAAATGGAAAGTATACACTAAAAATGCCACAGCCTTTTCTGCAAATTTCAAAAGGACACATCTCACACTATACTTGGCTTCACTATAAAATAGATAGTGTATATATACAGTACTGTACATTCTTTACATACTGGACCTCTCTTTAGGAAATTAAATTACTTTGGTGCTGCCACATTCTGCATTTCTGAATAAGACATGCTCAATTCCTTATTCATTTATATCACTCTCATCAATTATAGGGCATTATGTCCTAAAACCTGACCAGAGCATTTCAGTTTATTACACTTGAGTCAAACGGTTTTTCACTCTTGCTGCAGTTTTACACATAAATGCAAAACTGTAACATGTAATCAGAAACTCAAAATGGATAAAAATTGAATTTGACTGAATTTTTCTGGTTGTCAGCATTCACAAGGTTAAACAAATGTTTCCCACATCCCATCATACCACCCCTTCCCCTCCCTCAACCAAATTTTGAGACTATTTTGAGAGGTCAATGCATAAAATTGTGAAGGTGAAAGGATGCATTTATAAATACAGAAATACTGAACACAAATTGATTTTATTATTCTTCCTTCAGGGATTCAACATCAATAGTAACAGCCTCATTGTTGCCAGTAACTCTGGTACTTCTAGGTTTATCAGGAAAGCATTTCCATCTGGAGCAGTCCACAGCATCTCCAACAGTAGGGAAGTGATACTGTGGTGGTACATCAATGAGAAAGTCCAGCTTCTCAAACATCTTCATGACTGGCACTATGGAGAACAATTACAGTTAGAGTACACCAATAATGATGATGTATGTAGTAGGAGGAAAGAGAAATGTGTACCTTGAGCTCCTGCAAAAACAACAGTGACATAGATTCTATCATAATTTTGCACAAGAGACTTCAGCAAGTTTATCCCAGCTGCATCCACAAAGCTGACCCCAGACAGGTCAATGAGGAGGTATCTGAATGGCAACTGGTTCCCTGTTGGGTCAACATGGACACTCAGCTTTCTCAGCTTCCTGTCCATGTAACTCAATTCCCCTTCATCAGCCTAGTAATTCAAGATTTTAAAAAAGTACTGGATCCAAATTGGGTTGTTGTTGCAAAATACAGTACCTTTTGAACCATAGACTCATCTGCAGAACTGGATATGCAGGACAGGCAGCAGAACTTCTCATTTCTTGGCCTGCCAAGTTTCTTTGCCTTCATGGCTAGTTTCTGTCTGTGCAAAATAGACTCATGCCATCTGATGGGGTCAAGGCCAGTTAGCTTGTACAATGTGTCCTTGAAATAGTCGCAATTTGCAAAATGGAGTCCAGCTCCATAATGGAAAATCTTCACATTGTGAATTTCTTCAGCCTGGAAAATCAGTAGCTGATGATCAATATAATGTCGTAATGCTTTTAAAAAAGAATGAAGGGATATGGTTGAAAATTGTCAATCAGGACAAAAGTGTCTTGAATGAAGAGACACACATGTATGAATATCCAATTAAGTTTTGCTGAAGCATGATTTCATTACCACTAAAAAATAATCTGAGTTAAGCCTCTGCTGTTAATAGACAGACTCTATGCTATGGCAATTTATTCTTCAGCACTTATTGACATTTCAGTTCAACTTTTGCATTCAGCAATATCAAAATTGCAAGAATAATGAGGATACTTGAAATGGGAACATGATTCTCAGATGCAGAAAACAATCAAAGTTTTTATTTATTTTTTAATATCTTGTATAGAATAATTTTCAGCTCTGAAGATGGCAGACAAGTATTTTTGTGTGACCATTTTATTCTTAGTAGATTATCTTTCATGAAGTTTTCTGTGTGGAGGGTGAAACATAAATACTAACAGTTTCAAACCTCTCAGCATCAACATATATTCCAGGAGTTCCAGGAATTTCAGCCAGCACACAGGCATATGCTCTTTGACCTCTCCAGATCAAAGTGATGAGTGAAACACCCACACCCACACCCAAGCCAATGTCAATATCAATGACAACAACAGATAAAAATGTGGAAAGCCAAATAGCAGCATCAAGCCTGCTTGTTTTCCAAGCAGCAGTGAAATCAAAGACTTGCACAAACATCCCTTTCAGGGCCACCAGAATGATTGATGACAGGATACACTGTAACCAAAAGCAGATCTTTTAAAACTTGGCTAAACAAAGCAAATTGATTGAAACCTGAAATTACTTCTGCCAATTTAAACTGCAAATAAAAATTATGCATCAATGAATGGCTTATTCTAATTTAAAATTTCAATTGGAACCACAAATACCAATACATTTTACTTGAATTTTAAAAAAAAGGTTCCAAGGTTCCTATTCCAAGTCCCTACACCCATCTAAACCTGCAATTAAGTTAGCAAGATTGAAAATATAGGTAAGGAATGTTATTCACTGAATGCTAAAAATGATCAAAAACTGAACACAGAAAAACTCACATTTGGCAAGGATTCAAATAAGGGTCCAATAAATAACAAGATCACCAGGAGCACCAAGCAGGAAACAATGCTGGCAATCTGTGTCATTCCCCCAACAGTCTGTTGAATCAAGGATCTTGAAAGTGAAGCAGCTATTGGACCAGACCTGAAAAATGCCCCTGTGATATTCCCCAGTCCTTGAGCCAACAGCTCCTGATTGGCATCCACTTCATAGTTCTGTCTAATGGCCAGGATTCTGGCCATGGAATAACTTGTTGTGTAGGCCACCACAGCAATCACCAAAGAACCACCTGAATACCCAACCAAATCACATAACTGAACCTATGGCAAATTATATAATGTGAACCTAGCACATCTGGAAGGAGTTCCAAAGGTGGGGCACTTGGTGCAGGCAATCCAGTAGGCAAACTTCCTGAAAATTAAGTTGATGCACTAACTAAGGCCAAATGCCAGTGACAAAATTCAGCATTATACCAATAGTGACAAGGCCATGTTTGTCATGCAGCTCCAAATAGTAAGAAACAGCTGTTCCAACCACCACCACAATCAGCTCAACAGGCAAAGGAATCCTGCACTTCTTGGCTAACCTTGGCTTCAGATGATCATTGTTCACAGCTAGAAATGTCATTGCAACAGTGGATACAATGATTGCTGCCACATTTGATTCCAACAGATGAGTGATGACAAAGTAGTGGGACTATCCAGGAAAGAGATAAAAAAGAGTGCCACTATAATGAAAAATTCAAATGAAAGTATTGATCATCAATCAATAGTATTTCATTCAAAAGGAAACCTATTCCTCTTTTGAATAAAAATTTATCTATTTTAAAAATTCAGAATCTTTAAATTATTCCTGTAACAAAAGATGCAATATGTTGAACAAGGACTATCCTGGCATTGTTGAGAGAGCCGAAGAATAAGATCTGATATTCCCACATCAAACTTAATCATTGAAACATGTTGTCAACTTTACAAAAACATCATGAATAAATCTATATAATGCTCTTGAGAATTTCATAATTGATAATGTATTGAATTATTTTACGCTGTTGAAGATGACATCAACACATTGTCTTTGAGTGCCCTTGAGATTTTTAAGCATCAAAATGGTTTAAAGATATTTCAACTAACTTCACACTCTTTTATTTTCTAAATGCAGCACTTTTGCTGAATGAAGAAAACACTTACCCTAAGAAGCTTAGGAAACTTGCTCTCCTTTGGCACATTCAGTCCAAAAATGTTCTTCAACTGGGAAGTGAGGACATGGACTGCTGAACCAGTTGTGAAGCCACTGACTAGAACATCAGACAATAGAACAGACAGTGATCCAAGTTTCAGCACTCCCATGAGAACTTGCCACATTCCTGCACCAAAAGCCACCATTGTCACAGCTTGTGTAGGTGTGTATCCTTTAGATTGGTCAAAGTCTATAATCCTTGGTCCCAGCAGGTTTGTTCCAGTTTCATGGGCATTAATAACTTGTTCAGCCAGTGTTCCAGCCATAAGTAGAACAATTGCAAAACTTCCTGAAATATGCATATGAATTTGCAAATAAGTAACACAAGTACAGAATTATCAATAATATGCTTGGTCTTGATTAGTTCATTAATTGAACACCACAAATTCTCTCAGGAAATTTAGGGAATGTGTTCAAATTAGGAACTTGTCATTGACAAGTTCAAATTGGAAATCTGTGTCATTGGACCACTTATTGGACTGGTGTTCCCCAACCTCTTTAGGCCTCCAGACCAGCAAATTTTCAAAAGAAGTTTTGCAGACCAAGAAATTCTGAAAATTTTTCTGTGGACTAGCATAGGCTGAATACTTTTTGCAGAATTGCCAAAGTTTTGCTTCAATGTTATTATAGGCAGGTATAAGATGCAAGAAAAGTTAAGTTAAGAATGTCATCAAACAATTTGAAAGGTTTCTCAGAATGAAAAATAAACATAAGTTCAGCAGGTGAAAATTTGTCTGAAGTTTCATTAGGAGAAAAGACAACTTTTGTTTTCATAAGATAATTCAACTGCTCTTGTATTTCTGAAATTTTAGGAAAAACGAAAAGACTTCATCTGGACTTCTGATAAATTTATTATGCTAAAAATTTCCAACAGACCAGGATAAAACTTCTGCTGACTGGTGCCAGACTGTGGACCACAGGTTGGGGAACACTGAGATGGACAATTGGTTGTGCAGTATTAAAACTCAAAATTCGCATACCTTGAGAGTTATGCCTGGATGTGCAGAAAACTACATACACAAGCACAGGAAAAAATGCCATGTAGAGTCCATTAACTGCTGGCATCCCTGACAATATGGCATACGCCATTCCTGGAACCAACAGCACAGACCAGACCATCAATCGAAAATGAAATGACTCTTGGTAGACCAAAAAGAAGTACCTTGAGGAATATGCATGACAGCCACAGTTATCCCAGAAACAGTGTCCCCCACAAGGTTCTTCCTGAAGCTGTATTTGGGGAGCCATTCCAAGATGGGCATGAGTCCATAGACTCTTTCTAGAAGTGTGTCAACATTGCACAACTTGCTCCAACCAGTAGACACCTTCTGACCCAAAGTTGTCTTATCTTTCTCATGGTATTTGTTCACTTCAAGGAATTCGCTTTGGTTCATTGGTGCCACTCTAGAAGTGTTTGCCTCTCCATCTCCCTTTTCTTCTGGAGATGATCCACTAAAAGTCTGACTTTGGACTCCAGGGTCCATAACAACTGAATCCCTGTATAATGAGTACTGATGTTATTTCAATAAAGCGCTTACCTATTTTGGAATGTTAGAAAATTGTCAGCACCTCAAAAATGACTTGCCCTTAATCATTGGCTTGAAATAATCTTAATCAAGCCTTTTCTAAATAATATAGGCAGCTTATTGTTTCACCAATTTGAAATTTTGCTAGAGCAACCTTATTTACATTTAAAATTTTTCATGATTCTGATAAATGTATTGTCAAACATTTGATAACCAGAAAATTCACAGAACATACATCCACAGCAGGTAAAAAAACCAGGGAACAAAATGTTATTTTTTTTAGTTTAAAATGTCCAACATGATTCTCATAAACCTGGACATCCAGCCACTAAATTCTGGAGGAAAATTGAAAAACTTTTTGAAAAAAGCTCAATTTTTCGGTAAAAAATTATAGGCATCAAGGAAAAGAAGTTAGTTTGATGATTCCAGAATTTTTGTCTGTCGACTTGATTAGCAAGATGAGCAAAAGTCTTGACAGAACTCATGAAACAATCCTTGCGTGCAAAGTACAGCCATTTTTAAATTTAAAAGCTGAACTTCCATGTATTAGTGGAAGGAAAATAATTAATTTGAGGCGCTAAATATCAAGATTTTCACACTAAGAACACTGTTCAGTTGAACTTGATGATAAAATGCTTCCAAACCACAGAACAAACCATTACATTCTTGAGATTCTGCAAATCCACAGTTATCTAATCTTTCCGAAGAATTCCTACATTGGAAGCTATTTGGGGAATTCAAGATTAGGGTCAGTACAATCATCATAGGAAGGCATGTTTTCAACCATTATGAAACAGAATACAAGTACAGTAGAACTGAATCTATCCTCTTTTCTTGAGGAATTCAATTGTTGGGTTGTGAAAATTCATAAAATCTTTCGTCACGGGTTAGATTTCAATAAGTCAACCCCATTAGAATATAATAACCCCGCGTTTGCGTCAGAATGACAAAGCACATGCACGACAGGAATAAAATCCAAGGCTACATTTTCGTCGTAGTTTGGCTTTGTTCAAGACTCTTGTTGCTTCAATAACTCAAAAACGCTCTTTTTCGTTTTTCTCGTCAAAATAATGCGAAGTTCGATCAAAATTCGAAAGCAGAAACGAAATTCCTGAAAAAATTTACTCGGAAAATGGAGCCAGAAAAAGCCGCAAGATATCAAGGAAAAAAGGAACTGAAGGAATTTTTTAACAATCAACAAAAGCAACGAGTCCTAAAAAAGAATCTCTGGATGGATCAGGGAACGCGCAGACAAAACTGCAATAAATATAAATTGAATCTATGAACAATTCGTGTTCCTCCGAAAAAATCCCTCTCGCACGAAAAAACTCCGGATTGATTGTATTGCCAAGGTCCTCTTTTTTTCCTCGTAAAACCACCTTTCTTCAACTTTTCCTGCTCTTCCCAGCGAAAACTCAAAGATGTTAGAAAAAACGAAATACAGAAGTAGTATGTGGATAGATCACAAAATGCACATTTCGGCTGACGCCTGAGAAAATCTTGATCTTTCTCGAGGAGCGACATCTGCACACAATTTCCGTTGCATGTGACCGACATCTTCCAGAGCTAAGCTGGATCAAAGTTGTCTGGAAAATATGCCTTCACAATCAAAAATGTTAATTCCCATTTTAAAAAATTCCATTATTGAATCTGGTAAAATTGCCGTTTGGCAAAAAACCTGAATCAAGCAAAGAAATAAATGATACACATATTTACTTGGTTCAAAGTGCCAAAAATAAATGCAAGGATTTCATAGCATATGATTAAATGGTCCCAAGACGCAAGAACAAATGCCCAGATTAGTGGTCAAAAAGAAAGACAGTCATATTTCTCACAGGCACACGAACTTCATGAACTCCGCTTCTGGACAAAGTTTATAATTCAATGACTTCAAAATTTATTTTAATGCATTTTTATTTCAAAATTTTGAATAAATTTTCATTTTAAAAATTTGAATAAATTTTTATTTTAAAAATGTGAATAAATTTTTATTTTAAAAATTTGAATAAATTTTTATTTTAAAAATTTGAATAAATTTTTATTTTAATAAATTTATAGTGAAAAATCAAATCATGAAAGATAATTCAGTCTTTTTTCTGATTTTCCGGACACCAACTCAAGTTACTGCTCCTGGAAAGTATGCTGAAATTTTCCCTTAACCTTTCTAGAACAAGTTCATTTCAGTTTTGGCTTATTCTTTCCAGTTTGACAAATAATCACGCCGGTCATTTCCATCTTTCACAATGTTGAGCATGAGATATCAGTCATAAATTACTATTTTTAATAAATGTAGAGAAAAAAAATCTCAAAGCAGATGCAGTCCAGTTTCTAATTCCCTCTCAATAAAAAACCCAAGTGCAGGATTCAGGAAAGTTTGCTAAAATATTTCACCAACCTTTGCTGAACAAGTGAACTTCAATTCAGAATTATTATTTCCAGTTTGACAAATCATCATGGCAGTTTTTTCAACAAATCATACAAGTGATCTTACACAATATTCAGCAAGAGATCGTTGGAATTAATAATTCGAATAAATTAACAGAAAAAATAATTAAGAATTAGTTCTCTTTCGGGTTTTCTCTTTCTCAGAAAGTACCTCAGGAGCAGAATTCTGTAAAGATTGCTGAAATATTTTAATAACCTTTCCTGAGCAAGCGAATTCCAATTCTGGATTACTTCCAGTGTAAGATCATCAGGTCAGTTATTCAAAAAAAGTGATCTTAAAAAATATTCATCCTGAGAAGAGCAAGAAAAGTTGCTTCAAACTTCCACATATTTTCCTAAAATTTCCCCCGCGCGGCGCAAGCCTGATATCTACATCAAGGAACACTGAGAAGGGGTCAAATTTCAACAAATCCCTCTCCCACCCAAAATTTCCTCCCTGGTCATCAAAATTTCCTGCCTGGATAAATTGTATCAAAAACAAAGAAAGAACAAAGTGGAACAAGGGCGGGGACAACCGACAGAAAATAAAAACGACGCAATACTTGGGCTGAACTGATATGCCTTCCACCGGCGGACACTTTGGAATGCTAACACGCCGCCCCCAGGAAACAAAACAAAAAAGAGAAAAAAATCGTTTTTCTTGAGATTTCTTCCGTTTTTCGCGCAAAAAAAAAACACAAAACGGGGGCAAACAAACGGCTCACATCTCGAGTATCACAGACTTTGTCGAAAAAGTTGAAAACGCTCATCTCATCTCTTTCTTTCTTTTCTGCGAGTTTCTCTTTCTTTCTCCTACGATCAATCAATCAATACCGGCAATCACTGCGCACCTCAAAAGGCAAGGTACCGGCAAATTAATTAACGGCGAAAACAATATAAGAAGGAAAAAATGATTCCCCCCTCCCTCGACCGACTAAGCGTCGCAACAATCAATGCCAAAATGAAATCAAATCCGCAGTTAATTCCATCAAATATCGATCACCTTTACAGTTGGAAAATGAAATGCAAACGTTTTTCTTCCACCTGTGTCACCGTCTTATCTTCACAACTACCTTTATCTCACTCGGCTCTGGAGAAATCAAATGCTATCTTCAATTTAAAATAAAAACAAACTGAAAAGCAAGAAGGAAAAAAAATCAAGAGCAAGAAATGCTTGATTCTTGGAACAGCTGAAAAATTGGAAAGGAGCGACACCTACACAGCAATAAATAAACAAATAAAAGCAACATTCCGGTAAATGCTCTTGAAAAGGAGTGAAACCTAAAATACGAGACAAGAAACTAAGCAGCTTATTCAATTCAAGCGCTCGGTAAGTTTCAACCCGCGTCCAGTCGGTTATGATATCATTTCAAAAACCATTAATGCAACTTGAATTCCAAATGATGTGAAGTCTAGAAAAAAACCACATAATTACGCGAGATCCACTGAAATTTCTTGAAATACTCCTTGTAATTAAAAACGGCATGATTTTCAAGTTTTGGAATCGAAGCAGCGACACCTAGTCAAACCGGAAATCAACACCGGGGGAACCAGGAAAAAACCACACTCTCTATAGACGAAGAAAGGGAAAATCTTGGTCATTATCATCATCATCATCAACGCTCAGCAGGGAGCACAAGGCAATAAAAAAAGAAAACAACCCTTTGGACACTCCCTCAATGTTGTTGTTGTGCGCAACAAACATAGAGGATTAAAGTCACAGAGCGAGGGGGAAAAAAAAAAGGACACAGAGCCCCCACACACAAAGTAATCATTCTTTCCTTGGTCAAAGCCCAGACTCGGGCGACATCCGGCCGTCAAAAATGGCCACCTCTTCTTGTTGGTGTTGTTGTTGCAGCTGCTGCTCATCGTCCACCTCCTTATTCTTTATCATCATCGCCGCCGCCTCCTTCTCCTCCTTCATCCGCCGCCGGGCCTCGGCAATCATCTTGCGCCGCTCCTCGGCCGCCGCCGACGCCGCCGGTGACGGCGTGCTCTTTTTCCGCGCCGACTTGGCAACGGACGACGAGGAATTTCCGCGACGAGGTTTGGACGCCGTTGACGGAGACGGTGTGGCGGACGAGGGTGATGAGGACTGTGGCGGCGGCGGCGCCTCTGCCTCCGCAGGCGGCGTCCAGTTGTTTCGTCGCAGGGAATCGACGTCCTTGAACATCTCGTTGATTTGCTCCACTTGGATGCTCACCAGGTCCCAGAAACCCGCCAGGTCCTCGTTGGTCACTTTATCTTCACCTTCCGCAGCTTCGTTTTTCTGAAATAGCAGTATACGAAAAATCAGCTCAAGTGAGACCGAAAAAGATGAATGACAAATTATAACTTGATCCATCTCATCAATTAAAATACATAAAGTAATCTTTAATACAACTTTTTAATAACAGCAGGGCTGGAAATCATTTGAAATCTTCAAAAATTTGGGCATGTGAAGAAATTTCTTTTGAACTCTTGAAAAATCTTACGAGTGAGACTGAAAAAGAGAATTCAAGATTTTTCATTTGAACATTCTATTAAATATATCAGAACTAGAATTGGTGAACTTCGAAGAACCATTTCATGTCAATTAAAAAAATTCTAACTTCCAAAAGATGACACGCATTTCGACGAAACTTTTGTCAGCCAAAAAAGTTTCGACTCATCTTTTTTTATGGTACTCGTCAACTAGAGAGAAAAATTTCTCGAAATATTTCAAACAACTACTTGTATGAGGAACGAAGAATAAACTAGAGACCGAACGTCTCAAGTTTTTCTTATAATTGTTACTTTCGAAAATGGAGAAAATACCATTGTAAAGCATCAGAAATGAACAAACTGAGAATGCGAAAAAATGTATTACGAGGCCTTAACAAAACTTGATCAGCAAAAAAACAAACAACTTCATACTCATCTTCGTCACGATAATCGCAAACTTAATAAAATTAACTTCTCAAAAGATTTCAAGCGAAGAATAAATTAATGACAGAAGGTCTTCAGTGTATTTTATATATTTTACCATGTTTAGAAAATACCCCTGTACAGCTCTAGAAAAAAAATAAAACGCGAGCAGGAACATTCAATAAATACGCACGAGATTCTTGTCGCACAGTGACTTGAATTGAGCAAATTTTTGGTCAACCAGCAGCCGCGCTTTGCCAGATGTCGCTCGCAACATCCCGCACGTTTCTTCTGGGACAACCCCCGAAACCAAGTCCTCCTCCGTCTTGGAAATCAAAGCAGCCAATCTTTCTCTTTCGTCGTCCATCACCTGGAAAGAAGTCAAACAAACTTGATAAGAGATTTCTCATAATAATACACTAAATGCTTTATTCCCGTTCGTCACAGCGATTATACTTTCTAAAATTATCACGCAGGTGTCGCGTGAATCTCAATTAAGTCAAGAAACTTCGTCGGATGAATTAGTTGAAGAAAAAAAACATTAAAATCTTAACGAACCTTGACATAATAGGCGCCATCCTTCACCATTGGATACGAGAAAGAGTCGGTGGACGCCGAAATGTCGTCGTCCATCTCGGACGCCGTCGGATCCGGCGACAACAAGCTCTTGTTCTTGGTCTCCTCAGGAGACGAAGAATCGCTCGGTTTACTCTCCTACACGCGACAAAAAAATCACACAAGTGTCAAAAAATGTTTGTTTAAATATTACCGATTTTTAAAATAAATGAGAACAATTTGGCTCAGGTTGATTCGACCGGAAAATGTTATGCCAGAGAAATGAGCGTCACTTTCGATGAGCTGCCACGAGGATTTCACATCAATGGCGGGTTCTCGAAGATTTCAACTCAATGACCCTGACCCAATTGAATTTGAACATGAGATGATTCACGAGAAAATAACTCCAATTCAATTGTTGATTTAACTGAACCAAAAGTGAAGTAACACAGTTCAACAGAACATTCACCGGACTCTGACTGACCCGAACTACTATTGAATAGAAACTATCATGAGGAAAAATCGGCGATATGAAACTTCACACAAAATAATTCAATTTACTGTACTATTTAAATGCAGTAATGTCAAATAAACAGGAACGCTTTTCGTTAAAAAAAAAAAAAGCACTGCGAGAATTTTTTACATATTCGGTATTCCAAGAAAATGCTCAATAAAAAGGGCGGGAGGAAAAATTCTTTCTCGACGACCACGATTCAAGCTATTTGACGTCAAAATTCTTCGGAAAAAATATGCGATTTATGGAGGTTTCTCCCGATGAGGTCAACGGTATCTTGAAAGGCTTCCAGAGGAAGAAAGCGAGTGAAACAAACATTTTTGAAATAAAACTTGTACTAAGTTGAGTTCACAATTCACATAAGCAGTACTTTGGAGACTTTTCAATATAATAGATGACAGGAATAGATGCATGATGCGAGTTTTCAAATACATTTTTATTGTACAGAGGGAACGAAAAACTGCGACAATAATCCAGTCCCACGAAAAAAAGGAAAAAAAAAAAAACAGAATCGAGTACAAAACGACTTTCAAACCCTTCAGTACGCGTCAAGCAGTACTGTTCTAAAAACTTTGAAAAAAAAGAAAAAATTCCCACGAAAAATCAAATAAAACCGACATACCTCAAGAGAAGTCGGTTGGACGACACTCTTGGAGGGATTCTTGGCCTCGTCGCCGTCGGGACGCGACAGCGTCAACGTGACAGACGTGACAGCTCGCTTTCTAGGCATGGGCTTCACCACAGCCAGTTGTTCGCGGAATTCCTGCCGCAGGTGTCGGAAGACTGGTGGCGTCCCAGGCGCCGTCGGTTGTTGCTGGGGACGCCTCGACGGAGCCGCCTTCACCGCTGTCGCCGCGTCAACGTCATCCTCCGCATCCGATTTCCGTCGAGCCTGAAGATTTAAAAAATAAACCACGTTCATTTTCACGAAAAAATAAGAATTAAATCAAAAAGAGCAAAAAGCAAAAAGAACAAAAATCCGAATTTCTTTCGCAACACAAGCGAGCTGGACTTGAAAATCATCCTTTCATCACCGGAATATTTTGTTTTCCTCATCCATTTACGGAAAATGTAAAACATTAAACTTCAAAACTCAACTTTACGCTGAATTGACACAAAATTCCTAGTTTGAAGCTTCAACAAACTAAACCTAAGCTAGTCTGATGTCTAACATAAAGTCACATGAAATTTTAAATCAACACCATGCCATTGAACCCCTTCGAAATTTAACCACTGAAACTTAAAACAAGAAAACTGATAATAAAATAAAAAAATTTCAGATATGGAAAGTTAAATCGTATTTGAAAAAAAAATTTCAATTTTTAAACTGTCAGAACAATTTTACAGCACACTGTGAAATGAGTGTAAACAAACTCTGGCCATAATAAAAAATAAAAACGCAGCGTCTTGAAAAAATTTCTTAAAACTTCTCAAAAATAGCAAAACCGTAAAACATAATTGGAAAAATTTATAATTTCTGCTTTTCAATTTTCAAGCCAACTGAACACAAGACGATCTCAAGGCAAAATTTAAAAACACATTCATCCTAACCAAGCCCCAATAAAAATGCATTTAAAAAAAGAAAACACAAAAATCGAACCTGGCCATAAAGACGCTCGATCCGTTGCTGGATGAACGACTTGCCAGACTTGATGGCGTCGGTGTATTCCCTGTCTTCGGGGACGCAATTGGACGCTGTCGACGAAGAAGACGACATGCCGTTGGTGGCCCCAGATTTCTTTTCCCCTCGGCGAGACGGTCTCGATCGACGCTCTTTCTCCGTGTCTAAAAAACTGAACGACAAAAACAAAACACGAATAAAAAAACCACTCGATTCAACACAGCAACGCAATTCTGAATGGAAATTAAATCGAAAAAAGAATTTCGAAATTTTCCGAGAGACGTCAAGAGAAAGAAAAAAACTTTCAGTTCCATGAGGCGCGAACAATTTTGGAACAGGGCCAAATTTGAAATTCTGAGACTCAAAAAAAACCCCCTTCCAAAATTTTTAACGGGGATACAATACACGAAGGGAATTCATTCTGGAGTACAGAAAGTCGGTAGAAGCTATTGGAAGTATTTATCTCTTGTTTCCACGAAACTGCAGACAATACGCTTGAGGGAGAAAAACCTTCCGTTTCTCCAGAAATTCTGCAATCGACTCTTTGCACTTCAAGGCCTCTTAAGAAAGTGAGATGAAGGAATGCAGAATCCAGAACTTTTGAAATAAATAAATACGAGAACCATTTTTTTTCGAATGTTAATGAAGCTGCTGGATATAATAGTAAAAAAAAATTAAACTGAACCCAATTGAACCAGCATTTCTTGACGTGGCTTTCCTCCTTTCAAATTTTCAAAGCACTGTTTTTGAAAAACACAGCAAAACGATTTTTTTTAAAGGATTTCAAAAATTGTTTAAAGACTCAAAACCATGGAGAGCAAATTTTCTTCCAACATTCAAGAAGCCGTATTTCAAAAATAAATTCACTCAACCACGCCAAAATGTCTTCCCATCGTCATTTTAAATTTAACGCCACGTCGGAGACTCTAATAATGATTTTCTTGAATACAGTATTTCATCTCACTACTGTACTTATGAATATCGCCATGATAATTAAATTTGCTTCATCCATGATTCAGGCGACATCTGTCAAATTTTTCCAAAAAACGAGGTCTACAATAAATTGTCCAGATGACGCGTACTCGTTTTCTGTCGCTCGTCCGTGTTGCTGCCGTCCATTCGGGAACTGTGACGTCGTCGGACTCGACACCGGCGTCGAGAAGAACTTGGCCCTGTCGACGCTCACGCTTCTTCCCTGGCCAAAAGTGCTGGCTGCGTAGCCGCCTCTGAGCAACTTCTCCTGCTGATGTTGGATCTCTAGGACCTTCACAAAAATGAAGTAAAATGAATCAATGACTGAATTTCAATGAGAGAAATGTAATGTGCTAGACAATTTACGTCAAAGATCCAAGCGACATCTATCAAATTATTCGATAATCGAAAATATTAAGACCCTTTTGGGTAGATAAACTTGAAACCATACTGGAAGAATAATGTGTTATCGTAGAGTTATGAAGTACTGTAAAAAAAATAAATAAATCGAGAAGAGTATACAGTGGAACCCTGAGATGCGGACATAATTGGTGCTAAGTTAGACCTTTTCCCAATCTTCAATTGTCCACATCTTGGATCAGGTTTTCCGATAGATTTCAAGGCAAATGTATTTAACTAATTCTCCTGTTTGTCAAAAATTGATGAAAAATGCTTCTCCCAACTTCAAATGGTAGAAAACAACAGTGCAGAAGAAAATCACGCAGAATCTGATCCTTTGACATTGAAAAATCAAAGAAAAACAACGTCTTGCTATAATGTGCACAGCTGTGATAGTGTGCTTGTCATGGCCACTGGAAGTCAACAGATGGCGCCACAGAACAGGCCCTGACAGTGCACAAATCATAGAACAAACTCTGAAAAAAGCACAAAACCAGCTCGTTTTTGATTATGAAGTACTGTACGCTATTAGAGTAAACGCATGATGCATTTTCCCCCCATTTTTGTGAATATACAGTGAGACCCTGAGATGCGGATGCAATTGGTGCATCTAGAGTGTCCGTAAGTCATCTCATTTTCCCTTAGACTTACATTATATAATTTTTAATTGGTTTTTTCATGTACAAAATACTCACCATAATTCCATGAAAATAAAAATGGTCTCACAATTTGAACTGATTACAATGAATATATTTCAACACAATATGGGCACTTGGGGACTTGAATACGGATACCTCTACCATGCATAAAAATGTTGGCTGTAAAAATAATATTCAAGTGAAAAAGAGAGAAGGATGTCCGCCTCTGCCAGAGGTATTTTTTTAAAATTAGCTAAATAGATGGTAAATTGGTCAGAAAAATGCCAAAGAACGTTTCTTACTACAGTATCAATTTTATGGTTGGAATATCTGTTTCTTGTAATTTGGCCTGAAATGTACTGTATATGCAATTTTATAACAAAATGTCCCTATGTTGAGTCAGTGTCCTCATGTTGGGCCTTTTTATTAGTTTTTTATGAGAAAATAAGCGTCCCTCCGTCGAATTTTCCGCAGGTCGAGGTGTCCGCATGTGGGGGTCTCCCTGTAAATAGCTCGATTTATTTATAAAATATTGAAATTAAAAATTAAATCGCTTGATTTTTCTGGAGAATGTCAGAAAAGTGTCCCTATCTCAAAGCCATCGGACAGATGTTGGGCCATCTTTTTTTTTCTTGGGTTTCGAGTGTCCCAGTCGTCCGTATGTCAGGGTGTCCGGATATCGGGGCCTCACTGAAGTTTACCTTGAGAGGACTCCTGAGCTCCTTCACCGGCGACGTGGCAGCCACGAGATTCGGTGACCTGAGTTCCAAAGGATCGCCATTCTCTCCTCCTGCTCCCGAGGATCCTCCTCCTCCTCCTCCTCCTCGCAACCAAGGGATCTTCACAGGACTGCTGTCCCTGGACCTGTACTCGTCCCTCATTTTCGAGTTGTACCTAGTGATGTCAGAGTAGCCCGAGACGGCGCAGGCAATGTGGACGTAGGACGGCTTGAGGCCAGGGTGCGAGTCAAACTGTTGCGTCGCCACGGGCGGGCGTTTGTCCAGGATCTCGATGGACCCGATCCGGCGGCGAATCGACGTGCGACGAGACGAGTCAGACGAGTCGGTCATCATGCTCACGCTTTTCAGGTCGCGTCTCGACGCCAGCGACATCCCTCCGTCATCTGCGGAAGCAAATTCCAAACTTTTACCAGAGAACAGCAAAAAAAAGAAGGAAGTGCGGAAACTTATTGGCTCATCATTCTTCTGGGATCAGCAGACCAGCAGTTTAGAAAATTTGTTCAGAAATATTTACTCAAACCTAGACGATTTCCTTCATGAACAGTAGTTTGTGTTGCAGAGATTTTAGGATATGTTCACAGGGAAGAAATAAATAGTACAATGGACTGGGTTGGGCTACAACCGGGGTGCTTGAGAGCACCCTACTTGAAGATGGTATATTTTCTTTGATTTGACAAAAGGGTTGACTTTTCAGCAGGTTTTCCAAGTATCCCAAGATCTGCTTGGTTCAAACATTCGGAAGACAGTGAAGTTTTTGCGTGGACTTTGGAAATAGGAAAAAAGGGTTTGTTTTGTGGAAATTTCTACTGAGATTTAGTGTTTGATCACAGTTTTCGCTTTTTTAAGTTGGGGTACCGTTTTTATTCTAGAGCTTTGGAGATTTGCAAAATTCCAAGACCAACGGTCCATTTAAGTTTGTCCTGAGAGCAGGGGTGAAACCCGATTCTCACAGAAACAACCAAGGACAAGTTTTGGCAATTGCTGAAACTTGTCCCCTTTTATGGCTCCGGTCTTTTAAGTTGCCTTTTGGCGTTTTCCTCTGAGGATTAATTTCCTCAAGAAGCTGACATGAGAAATGACTTGCCTTTAGCTTGAAACAAGAGATTAAATTTGCTATGCTTGACTCTCTTTCAGGGTCTCTTTCAGACTCACAAAAATTTGCAACAGTTTGAACGCCGTTTCGGAATTTTTTTTTTCCCTCAAACAAAGGAAGCTTTAAAATTCCTCCTTACGCGGAATAAAGAAGGGCAATTTTTCAGAAAACGAGTTGTTTTCAAATCCTGTTCACGCCGACTGACCATGCATACTAAAAATATTAAAAGAAAATCGATACAGTCATGTCAGAAAAACGTCGAGTAATTTACTCGAAGTCTTTCTGATATGATGACAGTATATCGATTTTCTCCATATTTTCTGAAGCAGAAAAGACAAAGAAATAAATAGTAAATGATTAAAATGCGGAAACTTGAAGGTTGAAGATTATATGGCAGTGTTCTTCTAGCATCAGATACATTTCGCAAATTTGTGCTCGGACCCAGACGATTTTCTTCATCCAGGTTAAACGCATTTTTGGGATTTAAAAACAAACAAACAAAGCATTAAAATTTCGCCTTACCAGGAATAAAAGGGTAATTTTTCAGAAAACGAGTTTTCCAATCCTGTTTCCACCGACTGATAACGTGTACTGTATAATAAAAATACAATTAAAAATTACTTCATTTTTCTGATATGACTATGATGAATGAATGAACAGAAAACTTTATTTGCCACTTCACAAGGCATAACCAGAACTCCTGAATCCAAACCCCCTCCCCACCCAACCCAACTCCCCCAAATACATTCAATCATTTCAAAGCATGAAACGAAGTACAAACAAATGACAAAAATAAAAGAGAACACACTCCACAAAATAAAACGGGACATCCTACACGTATGTTGCATACACCCACCCATGCCCAATATTGAAGACAAAGCAGCAGTAAAAGTTTATTTCTCACACATGTGTTTCCACACAGGAAATGACTGGGTGGATAAAACTTGGTCAGACCATATTTCTTACCAGCTTGAAATAATTCTTGCAAATCAACACATTCTTACTCAAACTGGTTATCATTGTAGTATTTTTTACAGTTCTATAAAAATTGCAAAATTAATCTGATCATCCATTGGTGAAGAAAGGGACACTTCTCTCAAACTCTCTCATGATCCACTCTCAATCAGGATACTTGTTAATTATGTTTTCTTAATTTTACTCAGCGTCTGTGTCGATAAGTTAATGAGTAAGAGGTGTAGACATTGTTACCTGTATAATCTCTGGACAGTGTACAGAAAAATCTCCTTGCAAAAATACCATTAAAACAAATTTTTCATCATAACAAACTTATTTCCAAGTCCCAACAGAATTCTATAGGGAAATCCTATGGAGTAAATGTTAAAAAATCTCATTACAACAAACTTTCCAAATCCAGGATAACAAACTTTTTGAAAGGAATATGCTGGTATGATTTCCTAATAAAAAATCCCCTATGAAGGCAGGCACAGTCTTTCATTTCCCATTCAAAATGTGACTGTGACTAGTTCTTGGGACATAAGGTGGAATTAATGACAAAATTTCTTCAAAATTCACATGAACATCCAGGGCCAGATAAATGAAGGTGGGTGCTATTGATGCTGCAGCATTAGGCCCACAGAAAAAATAGGCCCCTGGAGAATTTGAAAAAATTCCCCAATTTGGGAAATCAAAATTTTTTTCAATTATGAAAATCTGGCAAAAACAGGAAAGAGGCAAAAGTTTTCATGATGAAAAAAATCAGGCACGAATAAATCAATTCCAGCACACTGCACACGTAAAAACCTTTGAGGAGGAAACCAGATCATTTCTGCATTAAAAAGAAAATCAAGGCCAATATGGCCAGAAACAGGAAGATGCAGTGAGAAGGAATCATAGCCAGGAGAATATTCAATGGAAGATTTCAATTCCAACCATGCCACCCTGCCTGACAGGATAACATTTTCACTGCTGTTCCCACTCAAAGAGCCTTTGGTGGCCTCAACATTTGTCTGAAGTGATTTCTTGCTGGTGTTTAAAAAATTATGCTTTTTTATTTCTGAAACATCAGTAATTTATTAACACTTGTGATCTGAAAAAATATTTTTTTAAACCTAGCATTCCCTGCTGTGACTCCTTAGACAAATGCCCCTCCCTTTGGCAGTGTTGCCCTGGGTTCTGTAAATTGAGGTACCCCTGTTTTGCAGGGGAGATCCTTTTTTGAACGTCCCACCCCTAAAAAAACTTTTCCACTTTGCATCCTGGGAAACAAGCAGATCCCCCACCCTCGCAATATTTTTTAACTTGAGAATTTGGAATTAACCATGAGATTTCCATGTTTATGAAGATTATTTCTCTTGATTTTTTTGTGAAGCCTCTCACTGCATTCTAATGTGAATACAAAGTTTGTTTTAATGATGTCACTGAGAAACTTCAGAAGATTTCTGAATCTTTCTCAATATTTTTGGCAGGATCATAAAAAATATTGAACTTTTTCTTCACTTTAGTGTTTATCCAGAAAAGCAATTTTTATTTATTTCAAAAAGTGCTTATCAGGCACAACATTGGTCAAGTGTCGCTCCTGGTAATTATTTATCCTTGAATTTCCCCAGTGTTAAGAAAAAAAAACTTGCAGAGCTGCTGTTCAACTGTGTAGAGTACTGGCTTCATAATTCATGGAGCAGAAAACAAAATTGAAGCTTCATGTAACCGACGTCGGTCTTGTGCTACGTGTCTCTTGCTTATACTGCCCTACTGCCCATGAATTCAGTAAAGCTTTAACTAAAGGAGTTGAACAGTTGACAACAAGCTGCAAGACAAATGAGGAAAAAACCGAGTAGCGGAAATTTTCAGTCTATTATGGATTCCTTTATATTTTACAACGAAAAAAAAAAAATCATTCCGTGGTGAAATTTTCGAAAAAAAAAATCATTCCGTGGTGAAATTTTCGGGAAACCGTGGTCTTTTATAAAGATTTAAAGCAATACTTGGGTGCTATCCGTTGGAATTTCTGGAATGGTGTGTGAAAATGCTGAACTTGATTTCGAATTTTGATTTCAAATGCAAATTAAGGCACGCAAGTAAAGTTGAGAATAAAACACACATTTTGACCAGTTGAAAATTCCTTTGTCAAATTCGTCAGAAAAATTCAATATCACAAAAGAAATCAAACAAAATTGTATCTTAAATCCGTTGATGGAAATAATAACCGCGCTGAACACTGAAAGACTAATTCCTTGCGTTTTTCGAAATTTGATTCTTTGAAATCTGGAAAAGCTCAAAAAATAGATTTGATGCGTTTTATGCTATTGATGGGATGAAGTACAGCTTCATTTCTCCTCGAATTTTCCTTCCATTCACGATTTTTCGGATATGATTGTTTGTATTCTGTTTAAATTTTTCTGACAAAGTCATTCGTTTTCAGAAACTTCATTTTTCCAGGCTACTTTTTGAAAATATGTTTATAATGAGCTGGATTCAGTCGAAGTGTCACGGATTATATCTACTTGTTGCACTCCTATTAATGTGCATCGTTTACATAAATTACCAGCATGCTTCGGAATCCCGAAATTCCGTGAAACAAATTTCAGATCCGATTTCAAAGGAATTGAAATCGCTGATTGATGACCAATTCCTAAACACTGGCCAGGGAAATCCATCCAAAATGCTCATTTCCACACCGTCAACATCCAAAAAAAGAACATCCAATTTCAGTAAACCTGCTGCATCCAGAATGTTGAACAATGGGTAACAAGTGGCTTGGAAGTTGGTTCCATGCAAGCTGATATCCTTGTTCATGTTCTTCCATTCAATTTCCAGCTGGATTTAAAAAACAAAGAACTTTCTAAGACGGGGTTCAGTAACTGCTGCAATTTCTCGAATTCTGGCATGTACCGCATTTCTTGTTTCTGGTATTTTGTTTTCAATTTCAGGGAAAGACGGGGTGTATGCAAGAACATCAGTTATGCAGAAGTTGTATATTTTGGAATGTATTTTCTTTCATTTTATGCAGCTTTTTTCTCTGTTTCCAATTCTGAAGTGATAGAATGCCTTTGAATGGATTTTAGTTATTGGATGTTGGAATGATGATTGAACTTTGTGAATGCTGAAAAGCGGAAAATAAAGCTTTCTATTCATTCATTCAAGATAGGCTGGAAATCGGAAAAGAAAAATTTCAAGGTTATACATACAGAGTTCTTTTTGTTGGAAGGACTGATGCAGGCATTCAACACTCTGGTTCTTCTCCTCAATCTGGTGAGGTTTTGGAAGTACTCTGGATTGGGGTCCACAAGTAGACCAGTCCAGCCCAAGGCCATTTCCAAGTACAGAGTATTAGACTCACTCAGTCCATTGTGAGCACCTGCTTCAACATATGTTCCACCAGTCTGAAAATGCAGTGGAAATAAATGTGTGAGAAAATTCGATAAAAATGTATGCAATTTTTCAAAACAATAAAGTGCTATTTTCAGTGGTCTATTACAGTATCTAGGTTTCCGCAGCAGAGTTACATGAGGTTACCTTAAACTTCAATCAACTCATTTTCCAAGTTCCTCTCGGTATTTCCTTTTTTACCGTTTTTTATTCAATTAAAATCGTCTCTGATAGAACTAAATATCCCCCATTTTTTTCAACTATAAATCCAAGCTTTTTGGCCGCAGATAATTCCTGTGCGAAGAAAAAGGTTAAGAACCAGTGGCTAACATTTAAATTATTTTTAAGGCAGCATAAAGTCTCAAAAATGCATCAAGTGACGACCGAAATCAATTAATTTTCTGAAAACATTGATTCATTCGTAGCGATTTTTAACCCATTCGGCCGGAGCAGATTTTCGTACTGCCAAAGAGAGTAAAATATATAAAAATATATAAGTCCTGCGAGACTGACCTTGTTTTTAAAAACTTTGG
>CAJPEX010001128.1:0-66981 GCA_905338405.1 Notodromas monacha
GCCCATATGCTCATGCTTGTTGTTCTGTGTATATAAGGTGTTTTGAATCATGAATATAGTATCAGTCTCACTCAAACTGGCACGGTTGCCTGTTGTCTCATTTTTATCCCTCTTTGACTTTAAAAAAATCCAATCTAGCTTGGGAGCTGCGTAATCGCTCTTCCACTTTGGTTTTCTTCAAATTTGGAAAAAGTCTTGTGCAAATTCTTTCAAAGCCAACCACAGATAGGTGTCACCAGCAGCACCATTCTGTTACCAACACAATAATTCCACGTTGGAATTCCCCGAGCAGAATTCCAATGTCATCCATTTTGCCCTAATTACAGAAACAGTCTTGATTTGCCTTGCGCAGCATAGTTATTGTTGTTCAGTGCTATCTTGTCAATTGTTGTTTGAAATATACTTTTGATCCTCTTTCTTTTGGAGCCCTTACCAAAGGGCTCCCTGCCATGTTCCCTGACAGATTCTGTGTTTTATTGATTTGATTATTAGGTTGCATTTTATTAATTTGATTCTTTTATTGTTGTTAGCAATTTGTGCTTTCCTGCTCTGAAGTGATTAAAATGTCATTGAGTGGATTTGGGTTGGGTGGGAAGGGGGGTTTGGTTGTGGAAATCTTGAGTGAACCTTGTGAACGCTGAAAAGCGGCAAATGAAGTGTTCTGTTCATTCATTCATTCATTGATTCTCTTTGTGGCTTGTGTGCCACAATAAACATTGGAGCATCATTCAATTTGAAATCATGAAGAATAATTTAGACTCCAGCAGCTTCACAGCACGCAAAAAATCCCCTTTTTATTTCTCTCACGGCAAGATTTAAACACGCAAATCTTGTTTCTGCAACAACAAAATCCCACCTTGGCTGGGGAGCAACCATAAATAACATAAAATCATTTCCCTGTGATTCAAATGGACTGACCATCAAGCAACCTGTCTAGCACTCTGGCCAGCCAAACATTGAGGTGTCGCAATTTTCCTGCTGTAGGGACAGACAAACATTCTGCAGACCCACTCCAAACTCCAGATGCAGTGCAAGTCACTTCAGCAGAGCCAAAAATGTTGAAACCAGCATTGCAAGAATAAACAGCTGTGGAGCCAACTGTCTGACCATTGCTGGTCACCTGACCATTGGCCACAGAAGATAGTGCTGGACAAGTGGCTCCATTAGTCAAGGTATTTTTGTTGTTGGCAAGTTTCTCCTGAGTACTTTTGGTGCCACTGGCTAAACTCAGGTCCTTGGTAACTTGGTAGTCAAAGTAGCAAGCTTTGTTGTCCTGGCAAGCCAGTTGGACTGTTAGAGGGAATGTGGATTTGTCTGCTGCAACAGTGAAGGTGGGTGTGAATGTAGCATCATTTGCCTTCTCATAGGTCATGCCCAGAACATAAATCATGGTGGACTCAGCTGCACTCACTCTCCAGGTTTCACCGAAGTTATTATGGATAGTTCGCAGGTCTGAAACAGTGAACCATATTAAACCCACTCAGTGGCATATTTTTGCTGAGTTCTTTCTTGATAATTTTTTTCAACCTGATTTACTTTTAATGACTGTGTTCTCATTAAAGATATGTTTCAAAATGATTTGGCGAGTACATCTGGCACTGCACAGATTGTCTTGCATTTTCATTTATTTTTACAGAAGCAGGTTAAAAGTGAATTGTGCAGCACCTAAATGTGTGTTTATTTTATATTCTCTTTGGAAAAGGCTTTTGGAAAATGGCTTTTGGGAAATGCAGAAAAAGATTAAGTTTATAAACAAATACCTCACTATATTTCCAAGCTTTGCCAGCCAAGAGAGGAAAAGGGATGAATATAAGTCAAGGTTGTGAAACAAACCTGCATTGAAGCTCAAAGCGTTGCCTGTTTTTGGTACCAAGTCATTAATTGGGTTGTCATCAAAGTTACCCAACAGTCCCTTGACAGTCCCCCTGTTTTTGTGGGTTTGGGACACATAGAAATTGGTCCACATGGCACCCCCTGCGAGTCCAACTTCAAGATCCACATCTGTGCCAGATATCAAGTAGGATGTGGGCCCAGTTTTTGTAATTGTTACATTTGCATCCAACGCAGTTGTATCAGTCACAGTGAGAGGCACCCCATCCTGGGTATAAATTTGAACTGCTGTTCCACTTTCTGATTGTTGAAGATGTACACCTGATTTTGGCATGCTGGTGCATTTGTAGGAGACAGCTTTGATTAATGTTGCTGAAGTGGCTGCTGCAGTTGTTCCAAACCTTGCCTGTGGAAAATATAAAATTTAAAATTTTATCAAAATGTAACCAATCCTAATACTTTAGTTTAAAGGAAATATACAAAGTGTCAGCATATGCAATCAAGTTTCAATTTCTTCAGTGTCCTTCAGAAAGATTTCAGAAAAACCATCAGCATTCTGGTGGAAGAAACTAATTTAAAGTCTTGGAAAACTGGAGTTTTTTAGATTAATTATTTTTTAAATGTACAGTGGATTTCAGCTTTTTAAAGCGCAATATTTCTGCATTAAAAAATTTAAATAACAACTCATTTATGAATGGATTTGTTTGATTATGCAGGGATGCCTTTGACATCACCAAGAACAAAATGTAAAAAGTCATCTAAATACTTTCATGGATTATACTTTCTCAATTGCTTCAAATGTTCTTTTGAGCATACCTGAATTTGGCAATCTGGTCCCTTCACCAAATGGTACTCTCCTTTGCCATTGAAGGTATAATCCAGTCCATCCAAGGTTACAATATGTGGGTCACCATTGATGCCTCCAGGTCTTGGGGGCTGGTAATTAGTGCCACAGTCACTTGGCCTCTTTGTGTAGTAGCTTTTGCAGTGTTCTTCATTGGCTGTCTGGCTTATTTTTGAGTTTTTGCAACACATGTAGAATGGAATGATGTCATACTCAAAATGCAGCCAGTACAAACTCCTGGGGGTAACCCTTTTTCTTGTTCCACCATCTGTTCCTTTGCAAATGATGAGACCTCCAGAGTCATAGCAGCACTCTTGGATGGCAGTTACAGTTGGTACCAGTGCACTGAAAAAAAAAAACAAGGCTGCATTGAAATTCTCTTCCTAAAAGATGGTAGAAACTACTTGATGATGCATGTCAGTTGGAAAATTAAGCAATTAAATTGCCACATTCAGGGCATAAGTTGACAAAATAATGTTTTGGTATTTTATTGGTCCCAGGCCCTGCTTTGAAAAATTAGGATTCTTATATACAGTACTGTACCTTCATCATATTCTTCAAGAATTTTAAAATATTTTGCCAAACTCTTGCATATCTTTAGTGCGCCCCTTTCTGTGCAAATTTTGCGGCAAAAAGTTATTCTAATAAGATTAAATAAAAGAAGCTTTTTATGACTCAAGTAGCATTCACCATTGAGTAAGACTCTCCAGTTTTCAGTATCAAATGTGGATAAGAATCTATCTTCAAGTCTAAATTAAAATGATTAGAATTTCAAGCGTGACTTGAAGTGAATTTATCTGAATGGAACTATTTTTCTATTGCATTCAGCTTCTTCAAATAATTTTTTGTTTTCTAAGAATAAAATACTTTTCTCCCGTGACTGAAGTATTAGGTCCACCTAAACTTAAAAAAAAGTTGGGAACCTCTGTATACCTGCATATAAATTTGCTTTAAATATTTATGACAAATGTTGATATGACTGGATAGAATTTAAAGAGCAATAGAATTTAAGTTAATTTCGAGCTTATAGAGAATTTTCTGAAAGGGGGCTTTCAATAAAAATTGATTGATTCCAAGGACTCAGAAATGGAGTGCATATATATGTTAGTCAGGGATAAATTTCTCTTCAATGTGTAGGCCTTGTATACATTGATATGAAAATTTTTGTACCCGCCTGTAAGTTTGAGAAAAAGTATTAGAGCAGTTGGAATATATGGCAGATGATCATACAAAGCCAAAAAAGTTTAAATCAATGAAGTTTATTTGCAATTTAAATTCGAATTTATTCTTTTTATAGGTTCGAAATCCAATTTTTTCAATTTAAAAAAATTTTAAACTGAACTGTGTATCTTGTTTTTCGAGCGTGCGTGATACTTTACTCAAGAAAATGAGGGTACATCACCAGTAATTTAGGAAATATCTGAGGCACCAAATTGGCACCATTACCTGTAGCAAACCTTCGCCTTCGGATGGTAGTAAATCGGCGCATTTTCATCAATAAGGAACCTTGGGTCAATTCTAGCTTGTGCTTCAGTTGGCGGGCACGACGCCGGAGTGTATGGCAACACTGTATTCTTCACAAATTCCACACAATCCGCTTCATACCCCCCTGGCCAAAAAAGGTGATAAAATTCTTCCATATTGGCCCAAACCTTGGGTCGCAATGACCCCGAGCCCACGGCTTGAATCCCGACGTTGCCGATGACCTTTGTTGGGTCAGAATAGAATAGCGAGGCGTCGACTGACGTTGAGCCAGTGTTGGGGACAGTGGCGAGGACTTTCGGGGCAATTTTGCTGTCGAAAGGCTGGAAAATCACTTCGACGGAAGCACTGGTCAACCAGGACGTGGTCCACGTTACTTCGCAGCGGGTTACGGTGCCAACCAATGTTTTAGCTGATTTTTTTAATTTTTGAATCAAGAAAAAGCCGCATAATTAATTGACACTTTCAACGAGTGAGGGTATGAATTAATTACTGTACATCAGTGATGGGGCCATCATGAGATGTGTCATCTCTAAATTTTTGAAGATATTCCACTGTAGCTGCTTCATTGGTTCTGAACTTAATTTTTGCAAAAACAAAAAAGGAGGAACTTTCTAAATGCTTACCATAAAGTCCTTCAAGAAAAATTTTTTGAGTCTGCGAAAATGTTGCCTGTCCAATGAAATTTTTGGAAAATTTGCCAGTTGAGCCAAAAATTGTATTGAAATTTTCTGGTTCATGCACCAAAAGGGTTGGGGAACATTATTCAGAATTTTTCAGCTTTTTTGACTCACCAATGGTAATGGTTTTATCGGGTTTTTCTGCCACAAAGATGCGCTTCATAACAATATCCTCGACTCCATTGGTACCAGTGAATTCGAAGTAAATGTCCACACGACCCACCCGGAACAAGAGTGGGGTCAGGCACTGGATGGAGTTCCTGATTCAATTCATTTTTTTCCACAAAAAAACCAGAATTATAAATTGAAAATTTTTACAATATAAATGATGTGACCCAAAAATGTGAACCATTGGACTCAGGGACACTTACCACCACTATAGAAAAATCTCCCTCAATTAACATCTGGGCAATGCTTTGAGGTGTATAGACACTTTGCCAACATTTCCAAAATACAGAAAATGTTATTTTTTATGTTGACAGTGCTTGCAAAAATTGAGCTACCATATTCACTCAAGTACTACAAGCACTTTTTTCTCAAAATTTAGAGCAAAAAGGTGGATGTGTGTCATGGGTGGGAATAAACTTTTGAAAAAAATCTTAGAAGTCTCAGGCACGTGTGCATTAAACAAGAATAAAACGAAACATTTTTGGCAGGAACTTTTTGAAATAAAAGTTTTTTTATGTTAATTCAATTCACATCAAATTTATGTCCAAATTTGAAATCTGCTACCTCTAATTTTTAAAGTGCTGTAGTTTTTCAACCATTAAAAAGTGGGTGTGCATTTTACTTGGGGATAGATTTTCATCAATAATTTTGGATAAAAAAACTGGGATGCCTGTCATGCTTGAGGATGCATGGTACTCAAGTAAGTACAATAATTATATTTACAAAAATTCAAAATGAATCTCATCTTTCAGAAGTGAAAGACTATTCCATAATTTACTCAAATACCACATTCCCTTGAGTAAAACCACAGTTTTTCTGTCAAAATATTATAAAATTGTATCCCTAAGTAAGATTTAACTTTCATTTTAGTGACTCTAAAACTGCAGTGTTTGAAAACTACAAACACCCAAATTTGAATTTAGACATGAATTGTTCCTGCATTCAACTAATTTTAAAATTACTTTATTTCTATTGCAATAATTCTTTCTGTTGAAATGTGTCCAAAATGTATCATATGAAAACGAATTTCATGCATACGTAAACTTTTAAAAATTTACATTTGTAATCCTCTTTCATTTACATCCCATTTTTCCTCTAATTTCTTTTAATGTGCACCTGTTATTTGAGTAAATATGGTAATTGTGCAAATGAACCCTTGTCTCCAAGTTCAGCCTCCAGTCGACTCATTTAAAAAGCAATTCAAGGCCCAGAATATCAGCATTTAAAAATTATTTTTTTCCTTCCCAAACAAAAATGCTTGTTTCCCTCTAGTCTAACTAGAAACCTCAACACAATTTGTTTTTCTATGGTTATCTTGAAGTTCAACTTGAATAAGAGGTTTGACTGAATATCTATACGGTATATAAATACTCACGCATCAACAGCCTTAGCAGTACCATAGATGAGACCACTGCCCATTGGATCGTCGATGGCGCATCGGACGTTGGTCTTCGTGATGTCCACGCAGGCGTCCGACAGTGTTACCAATTCCCCGCCGTACAAGCCCACGTTGGATGGTGAAACGGACGTTGACATGTTATTGTTGTACGCGTTTGATGAGCAGTCGTTGGGCTGTACTGCACTCACTGCGTCCACTTTGAAGACGAACTTCCCGGGGGAATCAATGTTGGATTGGCTAGCGATGCTGTAAGAAAAGTACAGTACATTTCCATATATTTTTGTGCACATGCAGTGAGACCCCAACATATGGACAATTTGTCTTACAGGGACACTTGAAACTTTGAAAAAATCTGACCCAACATCAGGAAAGCATCTCAACATATATGGACACTTTTCCAACATTTCTAGATATATGTAAAATTTTTATTTCTCAAAATGTTGATATCTCTTGGAAAAAGTGTGTTTATAAAAGTTGAAAATGAATTTCTATCGCAAATAAACTCAAATTTAAAATCCAAAAAAATGCTGATTGTGTGTTTTTGTTGAGTATTCTCCATTGTCTGTACACTGTATACCAAGACTTTAACTTATTACAGTCAACCCCCGTCTAATGGACTTGATTTGTGCAAGGGACGAGTCTGTTAGACAAAAAGTCCTTTATACAAATTCAATTACATAAAAATTTAAAATTTCAATTTTCAACACCAATTTTAAACCAAAAGAAGTCTGTTTGGCGGATTTTGTCTGTTGGGCGGGAAGGAAAAACTGCTTGCAGAGCTGGTCTGTTTGGTGAAAATCCCTTACACTGGAGGTCTGTTAGGCAGGGGGCCACTGTACTTCCCNGGCAAAAATCCCTTACACGGGAGGTCTGTTAGGCGGGGGGCCACTGTATTCTTTGCTTTTGTGGTCAGAAGATCTGATTCTGTATGGCTTTCTTCTGCACTTCTTATTAAATTATTTGGGGATTTATTTCCAATTTTTGTTAAATAAGTTCCCATTGAAGTCTTTGGAAAAATAAGATACAACATGGGGATGTTCTGTAAGAGTGAAGAGGAGTACGATATTTCTCACTTGGAAATAGATGAGGTGCAAGATCCAGCCAAGTTCAACTTGTGATCAGCGTTTCCGTCCAAAAGGTCCATCCCAACTCTGGCATCAAAAGCTGCGTCTGAGTTTTTCGCCCAGCCGATATTGTTGTAATAATAAATGACGAATGAGTTGACTCCATCTGTGGTCAGAACAGTCTGGAAAGTGTTGGTGCCAGAGATAGCCGATTGAGCTCTGACCTGGTTCCAAGTAACCACCAGTGCCCATCGCAGGTTGAACCCTGGAATGTAAATATTCATCAAATTGTATATTATTTGTGTTTTGAAACCGATGAGTTACTTTCAAAAGGTAGCAATGCTGCTTGCAATATTTTTGAATTATGTTCGGGATCTTTGAGGGAAATTCAGGCAGGGGTTTTTGTTTGATTGGTTCGAACGCGTGTTTGTGTTTTATAGTTTACCTCAAAATTAATCACAGGAAAACGTTTGAAGATTCAACTTTGACCCAAAAGTTTCGAGTTAAAGAGACTTGAAATGCATTGATTTTAAGCCCATATTTCAAGGAATCATTCTGATGCATATGGGTTTTCATCTTGGGGAGGTTTGACTAATTAGTAAGGTCGAGCAACTGTCACTGAATTTACATATTTACTGTAGTGTAATCTTATACAGCAGGAGTGAAATGAAAACCTCTAAAATTTGGTGCATCCAAAAAATATAGGGATCCCAGAAGACTCAACACCAACTTGGAGATTTTAGGAACAATTTTTAAAAAGTTGCAGGAATTTAAAAATCCAACACTGTAACAAAATGTAATCTTCTGCAGCAGAAGATCAACAGGAATGAATTGAAAATCAAAAAAATTCTGTATTTTTAGAAAATATTTAAGGATCCAAACAGAAAACTCATCATAGCGACTATTTTTGCCATTTTCATCAGGAATTCCAAACATAAATTGATATTTGAAATACTGTATGAGTACATGTATTACTCACCGCTAGCTCCAGGGAAGGCGAGTGAAATGTCAGTTTTTGCCTTCTCCAAAACAGTTGCACTCTGAGTGACTTGGTAACTGACCGTGCCTCCCTTGGTTGTGTCTGTTCTGGCCCAGAAAGGAGCAATGAGCTGGAAGGTTTGCGAACTAGGCGTCCCACAAAACTCGTTGAAAGTAGCCGAAGACCTGGCAAATGTAATCCCACCATTGTTGTTGACAAAGCCGAATGCTTTTGGGGAATTGTAAAAGTAGAACGTCGTCGGGAAATCTATTTGCGGGGAATTGCAGTCCACACAAGAGGCGAGGTTCGTTCCCGAAGTCGGGTACAATTCGCCTGTTGGAACAGCGGCGAAAATCGTTCGCCGTTTAAGTGCAGAAACACTGAGTAGTAACACAAAGAATGTGCGTAACATTGCGTCTGAAGCTTGTTATTGTGACGACGACAGACTACGAACAGTGAATGGATGGCGTGTTTGTCAAACTTCGACTTTTTATCGCGGGGCGTCGTGGTTTCTTATTTTCATTGTTCTGCGACTGAAAGCTTGAGCGTGTCCTTGCACAAGTCAGGCCAGGCAGAAAAGAATCGCAACGGAAAAATATGAAGCTTTACTCTTAGACCAAGAAAAACATCCATGGTGCAATCGTGATTCAAGTCTCCTGTTTTTCTGAAATTTCTTTTTCACGCTGAATTCCGAAAGATCAGGCATCCGAAGTTTAACACAGCGAGTGCTGTATTTTCAAAACAAATGTCTACAATGACTATAGAGAAATGCTGGAAGCCATAATAGAAAGAAGGAATTTTGCATGCATATCATCTACTCCTGCCACTTGGTCGGCAAATCACACGTTCACTTCGCCCATCGTAATTACTCATGCACCAGCATCTTAAAAACTCCAACCCGTCAAGATCCGAAACATCTGGGATCCTGCTGCATTCGGTGCCTGCTGCCTGGACGTTAAAGCATAGTTTTTGAATCACCGCCGTTCACTTCCATTCCTCTCTCCTAGGGGGCTATTTACCTTCACTCCCTCTTCCATGAATGAGTGGCTTCATGAATAGGGTATGGGGGTGGGGAAGTTGAGCTTAATTTCAAGTTGAAATTACTGAAGGAAGACAATAAAATATTCCATCAAAGTCTAAAATGACCTTACCTGAAGTGCGCCATTTATTTAATTTTTATAATAAGTGCCATATTTTCTTTTTTTTGCCCTAGAAGACGTTGAAGTCTTCCCGGAATCTAAACTGCCAAGTTTTAGCATTTGAAGCCACTCACCGAAAGACATCGGTGGCTCTGAGAGCAAGTGGCGCTGGCAAGCGTGGCGTGCAAGATTCTGTTCATAGTGGAAGGTTGTGTGGTGAACGGGTGTCACTCATGACCTATAGAACTATATATTGCTGAAGGAACGAAGGAGTTGGGCTAGTGCGGTTGCAATACTTTTTTTTATTGATCATGAGAACCTTATTCGCTGGAAATCGATGGCAACAGTGACTGTGAGCATTTGATTTGTTGTATGGCCCTCGCCAATGCCTCCAAACTTCTCCCGACCGTGGACGGAGTCGGAACGCGCGTCATCCGTGGTCCACACTGGAAATGGAGCAAACAGGACGGCAGAGAAGATCACGTTGGCACCGTCCGAACGGTTGAAAGCCCCGAAGAAGTAGTCGTCGTCTAGGACAACAGCACACCAGCAAACTACCTAGCGTTTTCAGAATGCGTGGTATTTTGTCAATTAATGTCCGCATTTCCACTGTAGGTTGTGAGTTTTGCGGAGTGTTGTGGAAGAGGGGTACCGGAAGTGCCTCAAGCAACAAACAAGACGTGAGACTCACAACGCGGATTTTGACAAATTACAACAGCTGCAAGACATAAAGGAGCAAACCATGTGTCCCGTGTGTCTCGACCGACTGAAAAACATGATTTTTCTCTGCGGACACGGTGCCTGTCAGATGTGCGGCGACCAAATGTCCGAGTGTCCGATCTGTCGCGAAATCGTCGAGAAACGGATTCTGCTCTACTGATGATCCACGAAGAAAAACGGTGCCAAAATTGTGAATACCTACACCAGTCCTCCTTTTTTGTGACGAATTTCTCGAGTATTATCTTGACAAGTCAGTCCACCCGACGTTTTTGTGGAGATATCGCATTTCGAGTACAGTACTGTATCCTGGTATTTTTATTTACAGTATTTGACGTTGAGTCGAATTTTATGACACCGTGATTTTCGCTGTTTCTTTCGATGACTAGATTTCCTAATCATGACGAAAGTTGATTGAAATTCCTGCGTTAAATTGTTCGAAGAGGATGCCAATTTCGTGATTTTTTCGAAGAAACGGGAGTGTTTTTTTTTTTTTTCAATTGTGATTGTAAGTTTCTGACGAATGTTTTCTCCTGGAGTTCGGTGATCATTTTGTGTGGAATTGTGGAAATCTGACGTTATGATTTGAGATTGTCCTTTATTTTCTTTCATCTCCCCATTTCTTGCTTGTGTTTTGAAAAGTTTTCTTAAATTTCAGAAAATGACTCCGAGATGTGTGAAAGTGCAGACGGGAGGAGTGTTTTAGATAATCTTGATAAATCATTCTGTGAAGCTGACCCAGCGAATTTCGAGGATACTGCTTGGACACTGATCAAGGTCGGTTTTCTCGCTGTGGACATTGGATATGCACTGCAATAAAATTTTTCAAAGGCTGATGGATTCGCTGTAATCTTCGTTTTCACCTTCATAGAAGAGGCTGAAAGAAGAGGAAAATGTGTCTTCTAGAAGCTACTTGTCCTTCGGATCGTCTGCTAAATGGCGAAGATATTCAAGTTTTGAACAAGCCGGGCCAGTTTTCGTAAAGCATGGCTGTGAAACGAACTCTCAGAACGGGAAACTAGTCGTTGGATGCGTTGTATCTCATTTCTGTACTTTAATGTGATGTTTGGGTAGGACGTGGTGCAGTATTAGCTAGTCATTGGTCCGCTTTAAAAATTTTGTTGCATTTTTGTATGCGCGTTTGAGTTTGGTGATCATTTCTGCAAGTTTCGAACGCAATATTTTTGGGGATGATGTATTCTCGTACCGTTTTATATGCTCGGGACTGAGATGTCCAATCCGGTATCAATTCAGCTTCCGTCTCATGCTGATTTGTGTTGCTTGAAACTTGGTTGCTATATTTTTATTCGACGTGAATCAAACTGTGAAATGATTTTCTTCGTGATGATTATTGATGAGTTTTGGCACCCCACTGACGTAATGCTGAAAACTTGATCATTTCAGTTCGAGATTTTATGCGCTTTTGTGGTTGTAAGAGTCTGCACTAAGAAACATGAGTGATGGGGAAGTGCTGCCCCCTGGATGGGAAAAGCGGGTTAGTCGCTCAACAGGTGAGAAGAGGGGTTCTGTTTAGCAAGATTTTTGGGAGTGGCTTAAAATTTCATGCCCTCAAAAAAACAGTGTTCGGTTGTATGCCTCCTAAAAATTCTGGTCTAATCATGAAGCAAGTGACAGAAAACCGACGCCTTCTGTAATATGAGCAATATTCTAATCTAGTGTTCCCCAACCAAGGGCTGAAAATAAAAAATTCCATGAAATGTTTGCAGACCAGCAACTCCAACCAAAGCTTTTATTATTATAATTAAGACCCAGTGAAGCAGCTCTAGTGGAATGTCTTCAAAAAATTAGAAAGCTGGGCTTCAATGAAATATTCTCAGAATGATTACTCGAAATAATGTATTTCACCAGGTGAAATTTTGTCGGAAGTGTTTATAGGAGAAAATCCAGCTTCTATTTTTCATCAAATAATTTCAGCTGCCATGATCTTTCCAAAAATTTAGATAAAAATAGTACTTCATTACAGCAATATGGCTGATGAATTTATTTTGCTGGATAAAATGTCCTGTGGACAGGAAAAAAAAGAACTTCTGTGAACTAGTGCCAGTCAATATTACTCTCTTCATGTGAAATTTAATTTCTTAGTTGTTGGTCATGTAAGACTTTCCTTATTTATATCTGCTTTGAGAAATTTCTGTTTGGGAATTACCGGATGACAGCGTATGGCGTGCATGTTTCTGTAACAAGTTGTCCTGAACTTTTTTCTTATACCAGGGCAAACTTATTACCTGAACACTTACACTAAGGATAGTCAGTGGGATGCCCCCACAGAGGCAGCAAAGCAGCCGAGCTCTGAAAAGGTCCAGTGTTCCCATTTGCTGGTGAAGCACAGGGACTCTCGCAGGCCATCGTCCTGGAAAGAAGAAAACATCACGAGGACCAGAGACGAAGCTTTGGAGCTTATCAAAGGTTCTTTGACACACATGACAATTTGTTCAGGCTCTTCTTTGAGTTGTAAAAGTGGGAAAGTTTGAGATCTGCTTTCTCAAATTTCGATCCCCGAATTTTTGGTTTTCCTTGTCCAGTTTAGTTCACGTTTCAAACTTAAACCTGAGCTTTATTTTGTGTTGATGAATGGGTTGCATATTTTTGAACCGTCCCATTATTTCAATAGAGAAAAATGCTCGCGGATTTTACTTCCTGTGAAATGGGTTACGGACTTCGAGACATACCACGACTTTTTTTAGTCGAGAAGGAGAAAAAAGTGCATCTTATATTTTAATTTAATTTCAATACTGTATACCGGTAATTCTCACTAATTTTAATTCATGTAAAATGGCTACAGACCCCGTGGATTAAAGACAGATCTCGATTATTTTAGTCAATATTAGAAAAATACGTTTCTTATATTCTCGCTTATGATTTGATCCTGC
This sequence comes from Notodromas monacha, assembly GCA_905338405.1. NCBI lineage: Eukaryota > Metazoa > Arthropoda > Ostracoda > Podocopida > Cyprididae > Notodromas > Notodromas monacha. Next base: position 13,194 of record CAJPEX010001128.1, read on the forward strand.
TTTGAATCAGAATGTCGGAGTTTCATGCGTGAATGACAGTATCGTGTGTGGGTAACGAACTTCTGCTCTCATGACATGAACTTGAATCGGGTTTCCCTGAATTTTCTTTTTTTCAACTTCGAATCCGCCTCTAAGTCAATGAAATTATTACAGGCTTCCGTGAGAAGTTGGATGCAGAGTCGGCAACATTCGAGGAATTGGCGTCCGTGCATTCGGATTGTTCTTCTGCCAAACGTGGCGGTGATTTGGGTCCGTTCGGACGAGGAGCCATGCAAAAGCCCTTCGAAGAAGCCGCATTTGCTCTCAGAGTCGGGGAACTGAGTGAGCCAGTTTTCACTGAATCTGGAGTGCATTTGATTCTTCGCACCAACTGACTTGATGCGATCTTATCTTTTTGTTGTTGCTTCTTTACGTGGTTCCCTCCCATGCAAAAGAAAAGTTACAGGAATGCTGCTTGGTACGAACGGGTAGAGATTTCATCGCGATTTCTATGCTTGTGGTTATTTCCGATCGCGTAGTTTCCGGTACCCTGTTGATGTTCTGGAGAAAAGTTCGCTCCGTTGACGTGAAATTCCCTGTCCAGGTCGAGGCATATCTTGAAGTTCGGTGTTGAGTACTGTAGTTCTAAAACGCCTGTGAGTTTCCCAGCAGGCTCTCCACAACCGTTTTAAGAAGAATATTTATCTGTTTCTCTTCGTTGGTTTCTTTTCCCTGCTTGTTAAGAGCCAAGCGTGATTTTGATCTGTGACCTGTTTTTTTTTTTTTTCGTCTCAGTTGAAGAATTGTGTGCTCGGGCTGTGAAGCTTAGCCCCGAAATCCCGGTATGCCGTAAATTTTAGAAAGACTTCTCTTGTGATGAAGATTTGATTTTTCTTTTGTAATCCTGAGCTGTTTTTAAGTTCCGTTGATTCAAAAAAATTTTACGTTCACTTGTGTTGCTGACGAAATGGTCAAGTTTTTTTATCAACTGGAGAAGCCTCAAGTCGCATTGTAAGCGGTATTATTCATCAAGCTTGTCTGTGTTGATCTTGTGGGCAGAAAATATACCTTGGAGGAGTGGAACTTCATTTTTTTGTCTTCCCTGAAACCTGGCTTTTCAGTCAAAAATACTGTATTGATAAAATTATATCCCTGAGTAATATTTTCACCCCATTTTGAAGATTTAATAACGGAAATACTGTATTTCAACTATGAGAACAACCGAATTTGAATTTACGTGTGCATTTAATGTGGGTGTGGTACTGAAGGGAATGAGTTTAAGTTACGTACAGTACATAGTTACTCCAGAGAAAGTATTGTACATCAGAATTCATATGAAAGATTGAAGATCACTCCCTCAGAATCTGAGGTGGGATTAACAGGCAATAACTTCTGGATTTTGGAGGAATAGGGTTACATCATCTCCACCAGATGTCGGTCCTTCTACGCATTCGCGAATACAGTATTAATTCTTGCTTGGGTTCACATAGGAGCCTTTCATGAATATCACAGGTTACAAAGGAGGAGTCAAACTAGATCACTGCACTCGTTGCAGTTCTAGTATGAATGGATAAATGCCATGAATTTCGTTGTTCACCTGCTTGGTTGTGGGTGGCAGCTGGTAGTATACAGCCGTTAAGCAGAAACCGGCGCGCGACTCTCTGCCGTTCACTTTTTCCACACGGAAGTTACTAGGTGTAACGTCTAGGTTCGTTCACTATGTTTTTCGGTTTCGCTCGGACGTGAGGAAGGAAATCAAATCCGCTAACGGCGAAACTTAGATCACGATGAAATGATCGGTGAAATCGCGCTGATCATTGAAGATGGTTATTTTTGTGAACGTGGTTAGGCTATAGAAAACTTGAGTATAATGTTTTGACATTTCGAGGAGCAATGATTCTTAGTCCTCATGACCGCTGTGAATTCGTAGCTTTCTTCCGTTTCCCTCTCCTTCATCACGTTTTTGGACGTTGAATTGGTTATTGGAGTTATTGTCATGACTGTATCCTTTCTTCAGCGGTGTGAATAAAAGACGATTGTGTCAAACCTCGCGATGAATGTGAATTGACTCATTGGGGAATCTACTGTGCAACCGTCGCACATTGCGCGGCAAGTGGAGTGATCAGATCATTTCTTTCCGATGTTCTCGCTTCTCCCCGCGCCAAGAGCGTGATATTCTGGCTGCCGAATTGTTGGTGATGTTAACTGCGGACAAGTCTAGGAGTAGGGCCAGCACTTGCTCGTTTACGAACCGCTATGCTAAGTTGAACGACGGTCGGAAGTCCAGCGCCTATAAAGGTAGACAATATTTACTAATTACTCGAATACGGCTATAATCAGCTGTTCTATAAATTGCAGAAGACGCTTATGAAGGTTGTCTGAAGGAGCAATATACCCCACAATTATTTGCCGGAAGAAACATATTCCTCGAAGTGAACCACTATAAAGAAGTTGCGTTTTTTCAAGCTGATTTGGAACAGCTTGGGGCGGTTAGTATCCTCTGAAAGTTCTCTGTTGATTGGAAAACAATTTTTAAAAATTGGACGCATAGTAGTAGTCAGTTGCTACCTGAAGCTTCATGGCTAATGAACTTTCATGTTCCAGCACTTCGAAGACTTCTTCTCGGACAAGGTGAATTGCGTGATCTCCGACAGCCAAGACGCGTACGAGGATTGGTGGCGAAGTCACGCAGATCCGGCCCGTATCAGGCGATATCAAGCTGCTCACGACTCTTTCAACTACGAGCAGCAACAACGTAGTGTGCCTCAAGTTCACCCGAGGCCTCCTCCCTCCGTTTCCTCTAGAACCTTCGTAAGTTCCGTGGTTTTTTCTGTGGATATAGCCTAGGTATGACCTTATTTTGTTCTTTAGGGTACTAGGAGTGCATTGATCTTGTCCCGTCTGAGCAAAGACGAAGAGAGCAGGAAACCAGGGCGAGAAGACGAAAGAAAGCGATCTGACAGCAAGGTGTTAGAGCGGGCGCGCAAAAACGGAGTCGCTGTTTGGCCACTTGCTTGGGTTAGTAAAGTTGTGTGTCTCATTTGATTAATTCGTCTTGACTGAGTGTTGGTCCCGTATTTTCGAAGGTTTTGAAGTATTTGTCAGAGCTGCGTCTCAAGCACGGGCTGGTGAACGTCGGACCGTGTTTGAGGTCGGACGGAAAGCGAAGAAAGCTCGAGAGTCCGTTTATCAAGTTCCAGGATGCCAGAGGGTAATAACTGATTGACCCACGTATTTTTTTAATGGTATTTCAACAGATGGTTGGTTTATCAGCTATCTTTGAGAGAGAGACGATTAATGCCCGAAATTTTTCTGACAAAAAGAGAGGTTGTCCAAAAATTCTGATGTGCCTTTAAAATGTCATTATTTTTGTCTGTATAAATGCACGCGTAAGTGCATCGAAATATAATATACCTATCGTCAAAATGTGAAAAGAAAATGAAGAGCGTGCGTTTTTTCCGGCGCAAGTATGACATTTTTTCAAAAATCTTGAAAGCTTTGGCTTGCGTAATATTTGATTCCAAGAGTAAATTTAGAACCAATTCCTACGTAAACTGAATTTAAAAGATAAAGATAAAGGTTTAAGCATTGATTCCAGTTTTTGTAGCATTTTGCATCTCAAATGTTTTAGGTGGTCTGGACCAACTTTGCGAGAGCTGAAGAAAGTGCCGGTTCTCAACCTGGGCAACGCTCTCGGTCGCGGGGCGTCTGTTTGGTGCGACATCAAGGACGCGGCTAGACTGAAGTACCCTATTTTGTATCCCGGACTTGACGCCAGGCTGCGAACGGATTCGACGTGAGTTCATCCACGAATGGCCATTGAATAGTCGCGGATTTTAACGCTATTTTTTAGTGCATTAGTTTTCTGAAGTCATGTAGAAGTAGGTGCTATCATCTCCAGGAAAACTATTCGCATTTAATCGATCCTGTGCGTACATACCCGTAATTAAAGCGAACGATTCATGATTACACTCAGGCTGCCTAATGGGTGAACTCGGTGTAATAATTTAAATTGGTTCAAAATTCCCTGTTAAAACCTTAAAATCAAGTACGAAGTGAACCAAAGCGTTTAAAATTTTGAAAAATGTTATGCTTTCCCAAGACTAGCACTCATTCTCTTCAATTTTGACAAAAATGTGCGTATGATACACACCTGTGTTGAAGATTCTGATCAGTGTACAAAATAAGTACACTTTCTTTGCGTAGCATGTTGACGTGGACGTGAGCGTCTGATAATTTGGATTCGAATAATTGTTGAAGCGCGATTTTATTGCAAAAAGAAAGACAGAAAAATGTTCGAATTTTAGGTGGTGCGAAAATTCTATCTTCTATCGTTTTTCTGCAGGTCGGGGAAGACGGACGGCGCAGCTGTGACGCCGTTGTCAACGAAGGAGCCCGGCGGCGGGCTGGCGGCGGCGCGTGGGCGGATCCGCCGCCAGTTCTGCGACTACTGCCGCATCAACTTTACTGACTACCTTAAGCACGTCGCATCGTCCCGACACCGTTCTTCGGCGGCAGCCACTGTAGCCGGCACCAGTGGAACCGTGAGTGGTGCTACTGCACCGACTGGCCTCAAGTCTGCTCGAGTCCGAAGAGCCTTTGCATCGGCCCCGACCGTGTCCCACTTTTACGAAAGAGTCTGTGCCAACAGCAATAACAACTGTCGTCCCAGGAGGTTGTCCGCTGCTGCGTCTACGAATCACAAGGACGCCACGGACGACCAGCACGGCGACAACGGCGGCGAGTTTGACGGCATCGATTCCGTGAGTAACGATCTCGATGGATAGACAGGAAGAGGGGAAGAAGGGGTGATTTATGTCGTGATGTGGTCGGAAGGCCTAAACATGTTTTCATCCTACCTGGGGAAAGAAAAAATATTTTTGAAATCCAGATTAGTCAGAGTATGATCACAGCGGGTTAAAATGACTCGCGTGTCTGTATTTGACGTTGTGTATTTCATAACGGTGTGAACTCAAACTTCAAACATACTGCCCTAAGATTAGCATCGGCGGTAGATTTCGTATATTTGTCTAAGTTTGCCTCGATCAATCGAACTTTATAGTTCTATGCATGCTTTCATCGTGGAAGATTTATAGCATTTTTTTATTTCTCGAATAGAGCTATGCAGTACTGGATGTTCTCGATTAGTCTTCAGCTTTTATTGTTTGCTTTCTGCGACCCCCGCTGCAGATCTGAATGTTGGGTCAGCTCTCAGCAATTGTTAAAATGTTTGTTTCTTAAGCGGAAATTTTGAAATTCAGACGATGACCTTTCCGTCTTGCTGGTTTACCACCGATTCTGATGCTTTGGTTTTTTTTTATTACTTAATCCCGGAAGTTTTCCGTCAATGAGATGAAAAATATTTATCCATAAATGGCGAATTGTCTTGATGTGATTGGATGTCATTGATGTTCACGAAAGCGTTTTAATTTTACGCTCGATCATCTCGGGTTTAATTGGCTTTCTGGTTCCTCGTGTCTGTGCATGAACATCAATAAAGTAAAGTACAAGCTAGGGTTTATTTGTTTCTGTGTGCAATCTTTGTAAATGCGCGTAAACCTTTTTGGAATATCCGCTGCAAAGTTCGATGTGCTTCCGTGGTCCGAGTAAGTTCCATCGAATGTGTTCCTCTTTTCAATGTTTTTTTCAGTATAGGATACATTTTGTGCAAAATTGATAATTAATTACGTTTTTGTGTTTTTGGAGGGTAATACAGTACTGTATTTGTCAAGTTTTGCCTTCCTGGTAGATAAGTGTGGTGAGTTGCGGGATGAGGTTGGAGAACTCTGGAAGAATGGGCCAGCAGCACTCGTGGGCTCCTAATTACTGCTTCAGGGCACGGGCAACCGCCGCTTCCGCTCTGGTTTGTGTGAGCACGTGAAAATGAAAGAGCCGGGAATTTATTTTAATTTTTGGGCCATGGCGACGGTAGAAGAAGGTCTTCGGTGCTGTCCTAGAACCGTCAACAGAATCCGCTGTTTTATTTTAAACCCTCTCGGGATTTTAAATGATTAACGATACTTTCTGGTGGTCGGTGATGCGCGAAACTTGTGGAAATTGAAGTTGGATGATGTCATTAGACCCATTCTTTTCCTTCTGTTGAACCTGTCCGCGGAATTAACATTTTGTCGATAGCTCAGATCATGTTCGATTAGTATTTTAAATTTGAGGCCATTTCGGTTGATTGATGTCTCGATTTCTTCTTGGTCTTCCTGCAGCCGACAGAAGATGTCGACTCGAAACATTTGCGAGGACGCCGTGTGGCTGTGGCGCACCAGAATGGCGGAGGTGTCAATGGGACAGCTATTGACTCTGGCGGTCCTTCCACCAGGTCCAGGAAATTCTCAGAGTCCGGCTTTGAGCCGGGCGGTGGCGTTCCTAAGCGCCGGAAGGTGGAAGTGTCTTATCAGGTTCGGTTCGCTAGTTTTATTTTTTTATTGTTGAAAGAAGTTTTCTACTCTCTCATGCCTCAAAGGCGGAGAAGATTTAATGCTCCAGCGAGGATAGAACAAGCTATTGATAGACATATTCCGTTCTGAAAATTCCATGATGCGAAAATTGATCTCTCAATTAATATGAAGCCGTATAATCTGGCTAACTGGTTCGAGACCTTGCGAAAAAATGCCCTCAACCGATTGTAGTAATTTGTAGCCATAAAAATGTCTTAATCCATTCCAGTTCTCTTGAAAAATTCCGTCGTAAAGTATGAAGTGTTCTGAACGAAAATAAATAAAACTTTTGTAAACAATCAAAGTAATCATTAAATTTTTCTGGTAGATGCATTTTTTGAACTGCATTTCTTCGTTTTTATTTGTAGCAAACGAAGAATAGTGCGATATCAATTCGGTTGAGGTCGAGTGACGCGAGTTGCACAAATGGATATGCACTGACTTCGGACGAGGAGGATGATGAAAGGACAGCATCACCTCGACGACAACGTGGAGACTTCAAACGCTGTGTTAAAAGGTATGATTCAATAATACTGTACGTCATTTTTTTTTTTTCGAAAAATAGCAGGTGGTGTTAGTTTTTAGCAAAATTAATTACGGAATTTGAATCTTTTTTCCAATGAGGCTTTGATTTTTAATGGAGAAGCTGTTGGAAAAATCTATAGCGGCCGAACGTGGCGCAGCGTTTTTTCAAGAAAAGCATACGAACCGAAAAATTAGCAAAGCGAAACAGTGATTCTTGATTTTAATAAAGGAACTGAAGGGAAACATCCGGAGTGGCCAAATCAGTTTTTTATCCCAGAAAAATTCCCGACGAATTAAATGAGGATGCGTTTATCGAATTTAATTGCATTTCTTCTTGGCTTGTGATACCTGTAGATTCACCTTAATTTTATGCACATCCGTCGCTTTTTTCTTCGTAGCCCGAGTGGGGATGAGGGAGAGAACCAAGGACGTCACATGCGCTTGAGACTCAGCAATGCCGGTGGGGGTTGCAATTGGACTGTCGACCATGCCACGGGGAAGAAACGTCGCAGTGAAGTCGAAAGTCTCCTTGAGGAGAACAGGTCCATCATGGGTTTGGGTCTGGGTGAAAGCCGTGCCCAAACGGACCATGCCTTGAAAAATGGGTCAGTTGTATTTCTGCAGCATTTCCGCGTGGCTTGAAATCTAATTTTCATTGTTCAATTTTTCAAAATTCCAATCTGAGAGTGCTTTTTCCAGAAGCTTTTTGTAAGTTCACCTCAAAAGTCATCGTAATTGTAATTCTTTCGAATATTCTCTCAACTGGTTTCTAATAAATGCTGGAAATCGAGAATTAATTGAAACAATGTGGAAAATTGAGATAAATTAGTAAATTATAGGCAAGTGTGTAGTGTAAATTTTTTGATACAAATTTTGTGCTTTTTCATCTCATTCTCTTCGCATCAACTTGAATTGGCGAAAATTGAAATCATTTCGATGAAATGATCGAGGTTTTATGCAGAAAATAACTTAGTCTAATATTAATCCATCTGTTGTTACCTTCTAATAATGGGGAGTGAAAGATGAGCTGAACATCGATTGGCTCTCGTATAAATTTAAGTGACGCGTTGAAAATGATGGAAGATTGTTGATCAAGTTGTTTTTCAGATGAAAAAATGATCCCAGTGATCGTTGGAAACAGCTGTGGTAATTTTTGGAAGACCTTCATGTTAAAAAATGTATCGTGATGTTTTTTACATTTTTCTTTATAGCGATGTTTGAAATTGTGGCGTTGTTTTTTTTAAATCCGTAGCATGTCATTCACTCTTTATAGTTCATCGGATGTGGGCAGGTACACGTTGGCGGGGTCGCTGAGCCCGAATCGGTCGACGGGTGACGTGACGAAACCGCTCTCTGTGTGCGTGACGGACCTACTGATGTCGCCAACGTCGTCGAGCGTGCTGGCTGGGGCACGAGACGGCGGCGGTGGAACGACGACGACAACATCATTTGCGACAGTCTTGGAAGCCAAAGAAGACGGACTTGACAAGGTGGAGACGGAGGACGACGACGTGTGCGAAGTTGGCTCGTTTTCTGTCGATGGCCTCGGATACACGTTCCAGTCGGGGATCCCGCATTCCCCGAATTTCACGCAACAACAGGCGTGGAGCGATTGTATCGTGGATGCGGGACAGCCGTCTGCGACGGTCAGTTTGGGAAAATGCTCAAGTGTATCCTTTTTCATTGATGAATACTGAATTCTGGGCTCTGACATGCTGGGGAGAGTGTTGCTTGCATCGTTAACACAAGTGCGATTCTCGCACTTTTTGTCTCGTCTGGCGCCTTCTTGGAAGAAATTTATTTGGCGAAGCTCTTCAGGCGAATTTTTAGTACTGTATTGTTTACGCTGAGTTTTACTGTCGCGAAAACGGTAAATTTAAAATATCGATGTATATCGGTGTACATTTTTTCATGTGAGGGTCAATTCTTGGATCACACACTTTCTGGGCTTCGGTTCTTTTCATTTCCAACGACAAACGTTGCTAAACATGTTGATAATTAACATCGTAACAAGATGAAGCTAAGTAGATGGTTGTGTGCTTGAGGCGTCAAGCGGTTAAAATTAAATAAACGTGATCAATGAATAATAGTTACAGTAAATAAATAAAAGTAACAATAAATCGATGGAAAGGTTAAAATAAATATAGGTGGACTCTCTCTATAATGCAATTTTATGGGACCTGATGAAAATTCCTTGTTGAGAGAATTTCGTTGTGGAGAACCCCTGTAAAATGTATAGAGAACCGTATGCCTTTATGGGATCATTAAAAATTGGTTAGCAGAGAAAATCGTTGTAGACGAGATCATTGTGAAAAGAGTCCGCGTTTTTTTTTTGTGGAAATAATCACTCTTGTGTTCTCGGTTTTCGTGCTTGGTCAAGTGCATCCATTAATGAGCAAGTCAGTTCCGGGTTATTTGGGGGGGGGGGGGAATTCTTGCTCTTTCTTTTTTAAATAATGCATTCTGAAATTATAACGAGAATTTTCATGAAAAAGTGTTTTCATCTCCCGCAGGACAATCACCGTTTGTGGTACTCGGACTTGGATACTTTCCCGCCTGGGGACGACACTGAGTACGTGTTCCCGGCGTATCCGCACGAGTTGCACCCGGACGTGCTCCGGAGTCGAATCCAACGGGCCGCACGGACGGTGTCCTTCCAGGAAACATCTGCAGCAGAAGAAGACTATGGCGTCGATGACGAAGAGGCGCCCTCTCGTCCACGTCGCCGCCTCAAGGGCGGCACCCGGAAGAGTCCCCGGTGTCACGCGAGCACAGTCGGCATGTTGTTGGACGAAATGTCGCCGGTGCGAGCTGGAAGGGCGGTGGAGAGTCTGTCTGCGGGACGACGGATTGACGATGATTCGGGCGGCAGCAGCGCCGAGTCGAGTTTCAGCTCGTCGCCGGACAAGGCCAAGTTGGCTGGGTTTCGACGACCGCCGCCGGCGGAAAACGGCGTCCAAGCTTTCGGGCACGCGCTGGTTGGCCAGGTTGAACAGGTGAAGTAAAAATCTCGTTAAAACAAACTTTTTGGGACTTCAGAAAAGTTTGTAACACTGAACAATTTTTTATAACAAGATTTTCAAATTTAATTCTTGAACAATTTTTCACATCAGATCTCTCCAAAATCAATTAGATCTTGCTTTTCTGGCATACGCATTCACAGATTTTTTAAATTTTTGTTTAAAAACCTGAGTGATCTGGAAAAAATTTATCAAATGGGTTGATCGAGGCGGAGAGGATAATGTAAGTTTCTCAAGTACCTGCTGTGTTTCAAGTTTGTTCTTTCTGTGAAAAGAAAATCAACTTAATTTTTTTTAAGCCTCTCGTTGATTCATTGTTCCGTTTCCGCCTTAATCTTTGAAGTTTTGAAGTAGCGTGTGGTTTTGATGAATAACCGTCATTGATTTCCTCTCGATTTACCCAGGTGAGCAACGACGACCTGGATTTGGTGGGTGTCATTGCGCCATCGTTCGGGTTCAATTACTGCCCGGTGACGGGAAAGTTTTACGAGGGTAGTCGAAAGCCGGATCCTCAACAGTATCATCAGCAACGAGGCCGCCGCGGGGCATCCCGTGGCGGCTGTAAGGACGACCCTTCTATGCGTGCGGCCAAAGTCATCAGTGTGAAGCAGTTCTTGGAGGAAGTGTCACCTACTGTTGCCGAGGAATTCAGGGAAGCGCTGCGGAGTCTGGAAACTGCCGAAGATGAGCCCCGCGTGTCTGAGGTTAGATCTATGAAGAGTTTGTGTCACGTTTTCTAATCGTTTTTCCAACTTTATCCAAGTCTAATTTCGTTGGTGTAAATTTAGTCGAATGACTGTAGCAACCAAATTACTGTTTTGAACGGAGTGCGAAGGCGATCGGATAAAAATTTCATTTGATCTTCAGACGATTAATTATTTCAATTTTACGAATGCAGGTGGACTCTCTCTACGACGATTTTTGTCGGTCCCATGCGGTTCTGTACCCATGTCATACTTGTTCGAGCACACAGGACAATTTTCTCTGCAACGATTTTGTTTCTGGTCCCTTAAATTTCGTTGTAAAGAGAGTCCACCTGTTATTTAAATTAAAAATTGATTTACTTGGATCGATTTTTCCTCAATGAATTGCAGTAGAGTGTAATTTTCTTAAATGTCGTGGAACCTATTTATTCGTATAAACTTGAATGTATTCGAATATAATGGGTAATTTCTTGAAATTTTGTCGCATTTCTACCCGTTCAAATCATCCATGTGACATTTTTTCTGAACAGATCGATCCGAATCAGGCTACGAGGCTGGAACAGAGTCTTAACAAGGTCCTGGACGCGGGTACAGCTCCTTCGACGCCATGTCCGAAGAAACGTAGGACGAACAGGACCGGTTGGCCGAGCCAACCACGAAGCCGACAAAAACCACCACAACAAACACACCAGCATTCGCAGCCGTCGACGTCTCCCACTAGACAACGATCTCTGCGTTCTTCTCTCCCGTCATCTGTGCGGGCGTCGCGTGTGACGTACGCAGAAGCAGAGGAGGATGAAGAAGAAGAAGAAGAAGAAGAGGAGGCGGAAGAAGAAGCAGAAGACAACGGCGATGAAGGAGGAGGGAAAGAGAATGAAGACGAATCTGGCGACGAAGAGGAGAGTGAGGAAGAGGAGGAAGAAGAGTCGTCGTTGCCTGAGCGAAAAAAGGTGTTCCCTCGTCGGAGTCGCAGGAAAGCCAGACAGGCGTACTTTTTGCGACACTCCTGAAAAGCCACTTCGTTTTATCGACTAGTGGTTTTCTTTCTTCGCTTTTTTTTAAAGAAGTGCGTTCAATTTTGTTGTTGATGGCTGCATATTTTTTATCCGGATGTGCTTTTTGTTTTTTCCTACCTGAGCAGAGAGGAAAAAGTCGTATGCAATTTTTTCCCTGCCTTTCTTTGCGCTTAGTCTTCTTTGCTTCCGCTTGGAGAGCTGTGATGAATTTACTGGAAGCAGTTTTTTTAGATCTCTGAAATTTACGTGCTTTTTTCATAAGACCATGTTTACGATTCCAGTGAGTTCATGTTTGGGTTAGTCTGGGATCAGCAATTTTGCGTAAGTTTACGGTGTTCTTTCAATTAGGAGAATGTACGGATGAGCACTTCTTGTTAATGGTGCCACTGTTTGTATGTGGTGTTGGGTACCAAGTGCTTTATCATCATTGATATTTATCAAACAGGTTGTAAAGCCTTGGTTATGTTACAGTAAATGTGAGGTTGCCTGGTCAGTACCAGTTGGACCTGAACTGCTCTGAGAAGCTCTCTTAAAGTCCCCAGTTTCATAGGTTTTTTTTTTTCAAGTTGAACTAGTGTATCAAGATATGCACTATTTTTGAATTGCTATGTTCGTAGCAGGTTGTCAAGAGAAAAAATTACTACTTTTTTGTTACGATCGAGAAATTTCTCCGGTATGAGAGCTAAGAGTAAACTGAAGGCATTGCTCCATTTGAGTAATCTTAAAATTTATGTGTTTTCATGAACTTGGTTCTCCTTGTGATCATATTTTAATACTGAAGCACGGTATTCAATGTTCAAGAGAAAGTTTTGAATCTGAATATGAACTTACTGGAATCATTCCTGTTTTTTTTTCTGGGTATAGTAAGTTTGTGCGTATATTTATTTTTTGGATTCAGCATAACCTTGGGTTTGTAAGATACAATCGGAGATGGTTAGTCTCGATTTCAGTCAATATTCGGGGGCTAAGTGAAAATGCAGCCTCGGGTTCAAAAAATCATTTTTTGAGGGGATTTTTTGAACAGTTTTATTTTGCGTTGCAAAGGCAGCTTCAACTGGTGGAATTTTTGAACGCTTGGTGGTTCTTCCTTCTTCAGAGGCATTCCTTTTTTTAGCATTTCATTTTTTTTGGAAGGGTCTCTTTTTTTCAATGATCTCAGGCTTACAATTACGGAGCAAAGGTGTTAGCTGTTGAATTTAAGTATGTCGTTGTTGCAAACAAAACAAAAGTATCGCAAACCCTTTCTGCCTTGTGGAAATTTTGCTCATGCGTGAGATGGTTTCTTTTTATCGTGAAACGAAGAAAATATTCTGCAAAAAAATACGGCAATTGTTCATGGTCGGTTTTTTTTCTGTGTAAAGTGGCTGGCTGTTACCCCACCTGTGTCAATGTTACCAGGGTTCCCTTGATGCAAAATCTTCTCTGCTTGCAAAATGGATCACTCACCTGAGAACTGCCGAAACCCGAGTGTAACATAAGTAAGGTTAGACTATCGAACTCCTGGAGCAGTGGTTCCCACGCTTTTCTTTATTTGTAAAGTTCTTTTTCTATATAGATTGTATCTGTGTCGTCTTCTGCCAACTTTTAAATGTTAAAAAATCATGACACCCAACTAGTGAAATAGTTTTATTTAATTTCAGAAGTAATTACTTTCATGTCTTCCTTGATGAATATTGTGTCATTTTATGTTCAACTGAAGTCAGGAAGGGAACTACTGCTCTGTAGAAGATTTTAAAAATGTAGTTTGAAGACACTTTCTCCTGCTGAAGAATTTCTTTACCATGTAAAGTTTCAGTTTCCATATTCAACAGGCGGTTTCAGTTAGTTTTAATTCGAGAATTTTCTTCATCAATCCCGTGTTTCATGATTTGTTACTGATGAGTGTCTTCTCGACTTGCAAATACTGAAGGAAGTTTGATCAACGAATATCTGCAGTCTCGCAAGCAAGCATCATTTGTTATTCGCATATTTTTTGTCGTTGTCGAGTGGTTCTCTGTGTTGAAAGGGGAGGAAAAACATTGGCCTGCTGAATTATGTAAAGCGGGCCCAGTCTTTGTTTCATTCGCGAGACTGTCCCTTATCTGGTTGGGAAATTCGAGATGATTTTTGGTAGAAAAGAAAGACGAAAAAAAGAAGAGAAATCAAGCCGCAGAAAGTGAATTTCGAAAAAGAGGCGGAAAATATACTGTGTTCCATTACGTTGACTGTACTTCAATGAAAAGTCCTGTTCATGTTCTCAGATTGACAAGCCTCGTCATTTCACCTGGACGAGTGTGACTCGAGTTCGCACAAAAGCTTCCTCCCCCGGTTAACCTTGAAAACCTTCCATCGAAAAAAAATACAGGTGAGCAGGGAGAATGAAGGACAAGAGGTGGGGGAGGGAGGAAAAGCAGGAAATGGCACAATTGACCACGTTCCCAAAGTGCAAACAAAAAAATCTTTTCATTCCGCCCCTTGCAAAAAAAAGACACAACGTATGTACGAACAAATTTCCCGAAGCACAACTTCACAACACTCTACAGCAGGAAAAAGCGATGAAACCATCACAGAATCAAAACAAAAATACGCGACCCCGTTTCTCTGAAACCTCAAAAATGTACAGGAAGACCATGAAAATATTGCACAAGGTGCTGAAACAAAATCTTGGAGATTTCATAAAAACACGGTCATGAACACTGGAAAAAAATTTGCAAAACAAAATAAAAGGAACAGATAATCACAGTTTTCAAGGTGGGAGTGAGATTAGAAGCAGTTTTTTCCTCAGCCACGTAAACTTCAAGAAATGAATCCGCTAAAAACGTTCTGCTTCCATTGACAAATACTTTTACATTCTGGTACAAAAAATGAATCCATTATTGCATAAAATCAAAATACAAGCCCGCGTGCCCTTGAATTCGGAACCTTTCAAAAAACAAAATCAGAAGCTCCTCATTCAACATGACAAGCTCAATAGCTCTAAAAACAATTCCTCGACGTCTCTCACTAAGGCACTGAAATCTGAAACCAACGGTTCCGCAGAAGCCAATACAAAATCAATGGCCAGTAACCATGAATATCTCAACAAAAGCCTCACTTTCAATGGAAAAGAAAAACAACAAAAATCGTCAGAGCCCGGAATTCCATGCAGTCATACAAAGCTGTACAGAAATTATTTTCTTAAGCGTATTTTATTACGAAGTTTTGATGAGAAAAATACGCCATGAATAAAATAATGCACGAAGCAAGATAATCTAACACCTTCATCACCGATTTTCAGCCACACCCAATTTTTTTCTGAATTTTGAGACGTCGATTTCAGACAAAACCCTTGAAATAGTATAAATAAATTATTTGTTCGCGATGCCTGCAAAACTATCAATTTAAATTGCAACATCATGCTGAAACCGCGTAAAATGCAATCGAACTTTCCCTGATTTTTACTACAGACAGGAATCAATCGAACTTTTGGCGCGAAAAAAGGTCTTTAAAATTTATATCAATTTTTAAAATGAATACTTTGTATTCTTCGGGAAGTCACGTCACAAAATCACAACCATGAATGTTTACTTGTGCATTTTCTGGTGGGAAAATATTTTTTTAATCAACTGCAAATAAGACACGCGATTATAAGCTATGGGGCATGAAATTCCAGGCTCTCATTGCAAAACGGTACACGAACAAGAAAACCCCTGCGAAGCGTTCATCAGATCAGAAGCAACCCGAAACCAGCTCGGGTGTGCTGCCAGCAGCAGCAGCACCTGGGGGCAACCCAATCCCAGGCAACCCGGCCCGGTCCCTGTTGTGCACCTCGCAATGCTTGTTCATGTGGTCCTTGCGAATGAACCGCTTGTCGCACACGGGACACGCAAACGGCTTCAGTCCCGAGTGCAAACACAGATGTCGCCTGAGGTCCGTCTTGTGCCCAAACTGCTTCGGACACTGGTTGCACTTGAACGGCTTTTCGCCCTTGTGCGCCGCCATGTGCTCCTCGTGAATGGCCTCTGTGGAAGACTTCTTCTGGCACACGGGACACTGGAACCGACGCGGCTTGGAACTGCTCGACACTGTCGTGTCCGATGACGACTGTGGCGACGATGTCGGCGATGAGGACGACGAAGAAAAGTCGTCCACGAATGCCTGATGATGATGATGATGGGCTGCTGGTCCTGATGAAAGTGGTGGTGAGGCTGATGATGGGGGATGAGGCAAGTGATGCATGTAGTACTGATCCGACTCCAACACCACGAACTCGCTGTCGTTGTTGTGCTCATCGTCGAGCAAGAGGTCGCTAGTGTCCAGGGGCTCCACCACAAAGGCGCCACTCGAGTTGTCATGGCTGCGAACAAACACCGTGGCTGGTTCCTGGTCGTGGCGAGACATTTTTTTCACAACTGTCAGGAATTATTCTTCTCTCAATCCACATGGCTCCAAAATAATTCGCAACAGGACAACGAGACACTGAGATATGAGGGTCATTTGGCAGCAAACCAAACCAAAAAATTCAAATTCTTCCATTTGAATTTAAAAGAATTGAAAGAAACAAAATTGACTTACAGAACTCTTGATGAATAATGGGATATTTGGCTTCATTTTATGGTAGGTTGATCAATGGAAATTATTTTTCACCGAAGTGATTTACAACAGTTTATTATTCATAGATGCTGTCACACCTGCACAAAGACGCCTTATACCTTTTGAAGATCACAAAGAAAGTAATTTGCACATGTTTTTTTTTAAACAGATTTTCTAAAAATTCAACACCAAATTACAAACAAAAGACCTTAAAAATTCAACTAGAAGGAACCGGTCTGCGGGGATATTAACAGAAAATTTGACTTATTGATTAAGAAATTACTTTAAAATGGGTTTTGATGATATATCCAGCCGTTGCTCCGAAAAATGAACTGCACCAAATATTTCTAAAATTTTCTTTCAACCATAACCGTATTTTCAGCTTGAGTTATACTGATGGGGAACAGTCATTCCTCATTATTGATTCTGTCCATTACATTTTAAAATCTGTCATGAACATATAAGAATGCTTTGGTGCAAAAAATGTTATCTAGATTTGGTATTGAACCAAAAAATGTCACGCCAAACAAACCTAATTAAACATATACAAAAAATTGAAAAAAACTAACCAATACAAATAACTAATCTAAACTAACACCAGACCAAACTGACCATAACTTACACCAAAATCAAATAAAATACTAAGTAAATTATAAACTTGAGAAATCTAGCCTATCAACTAACTAACTTCAACTTATTTTACCCAATTCATAGAAGGCATAAACTGACAAACAGTATTCAAACTAAAATACGGTAACGTCATACTTTGGATGTAGATGGGTAAATACTAGTTAAAAATGTGCTGTAGCAGCAGAATTACCAATAATCAAGCCCACAATGCTAATTTATTTTTAAAACCTCCTCAACACTAGGACTATTAACCTCTTCCTCAATATTCTTTAAGCTTGTTTTCCAGAGGCCTTTTGGCAATTTTTTCTGGCAATCCAGGACAGAGAACAGTAAGAGAATAATAATTTAATGCAATGCTTTCCATCACAGTAAGAAAGTGATTGACTAATTTGACAAAAGTACCCTTGGTATCAACTTCAGCATTTTTTCAACTCTTTTACCCATTATTATTTTGAGGCTCTGAAGATGGCAAATTATTCCTTTGTGTAATTCTTACTTTTACCCATGCAAAAATACCAGTTTCCCTAACCCAAAAATCCCAAAATAAATTTTTTTTTTTGCTGGTCCCTTGAAGTTTTACTTGAAATTTTGAAAAGGTCCAACTGCATTTTTGCAGGTGGTTCAAGACATACACATGCTGCCAGATGACCCCCACAGACAAGACGCAGAAATTTGAAAGAGGAAACACTTACAGCATTGGTGAGATTCTGCTGCAGGGGACGAAACCCCAGTGGTGCAAACTCTGGCACCCTTTGCTGGTGCTGATGGTGCACATCTGACTCAACCGCAATCAAGTGCTGCTGTTGCGAGTGCAAGGACGGGAGTTGGAGAGGTGAAGGGACCATCACGGTGGTACCACCAACACCACCAACCGGGCCAATGGCACCAGGACTGCCCTTTGGTGGAACCTCCAAAGCCCCACCTTCAGAGTCCCCATTGAGTCTGCTGCGGTGCGCAGACGTGCTCAAGTGCCTGTTCAAGTGGCCCTTGCGAATAAAGTACTTGTCGCAGACTTCACAATGGTACGGCCTGGCACGCTTGTCATCTATGCCGCCAGGGTTACCACCAGCACCACCCACACCACGGGCCGCCATGCCGCCATTAGGAGAAACTGGTGCCCAGGGGTCTTCAGGTGGCACAGAGGTCTCAAAGACTGTGAACCCATGTTGTTGCTGGTGTTGTTGTTGGTGCATCTGCCAGAGAGTCACATGGTGTGGTGGCTGCTGAGATTGGTGGTGCCTTTGCTGAAGCAAGACACTGGTGCTGTCACATGGTGGTGCTTGCCAGGCTTGGTGCTCTGCACTGCCTGCTCCTGCTGGTACCATCACCCAAGGTTGCTGCTGCTGCTGGAAGTCCTGGGCGCGGTTGTTGAACAGGAGTCGGTTGGTGTCCAAGTCCAAAATGGCGGACGAATCCTGCTGCAAATTTCAGGGGGAAAAAAACAAGCATAACCTTAGTTACATTCTGATTTTTCATAGGTTACCTGCATGATGTTTTTATCAATCTACAACGTTCCATAGACCACAAAATGAATGTGTTCATCATACTTATACTCCCTAAAATTAGACAGACATATTAACTTTTTGGCTATAAAATTAAAAAAATGAGACCCTTGATTGACAGTAGCATAATTTTGAAGTATCTAAAAGCTGTAATACAGTGAGACCACCACATGCGGACGCCTCGACATGGGGACAATTCGACCTGGGGACATTTATTTTTTAGGAAAAAAATCATAAAAAAGACACGACATGAGGACATTGACTCAACCTGGGGACATTGCAGGATAAAATTCCTAAATAAATTTTAGGAAAATTGATATCAAGTGGCAAAAATTTTTTTCATGAAATTCAGAAGAATGTTTCTTCCATAAAACACCAATTAAAAATTATACAATGTAAGTCTATGGGAAAACAAGATTCGACTTGGCAACAATCCAACATAGGGACACTCTTGATGCACCAATTATGTCCGCATCTGGGGGTCTCTATTGCAAAAATAAATTGCGAAGAGAAATACCCTTGGACCTAGACTGCTGAACCTGAGTTCAGGTTCAATATACTTCATTAATCCTGAAAATGTCCATATTATCATCAGCCATATTTCCGCTGCTTTATTTCTTAGAATGACCTCACCTCTAAAAATTTTCTGAAGCTTGGAAATTTCTGCAGCGACTTACCTGCTACTTGCACCAAAATTTTATGGAATTTTGCGTCAGCCTATCACATACATCCTGCTTTTATGTATAACTCACGTAAATACAATAGAGTAGTTGAAAAACTGGAAAAATCCAATGTACTCTATCTAAAAAAAATGACATAGACTGAGGTTAGTTCGGTGTTTGGTTTTTTGAAAGATTACAGCAAGTCTACTTAGGTTGAGAACTTGCATAAGATTTTCATTAATTTATTACAAATCTGATCTGTGAATTCGAACACTTGCTCTTCATAAATATAAAATTGGCTAGTCTTTATATCTTCAACAGAGCAGGTACTTCTAGAATCTAGATGAATCTGATCAGTGAATTCGAACACTTGCTCTTCATAAATATAAAATTGGCTAGTCTTTATATATATATAAATTAAAGCATGTGTCGCCAAGATGTACTTTCATTTGTCTCCAGTAGTCAGTTACATCAATTTGATGTTATGTATTGAATTGCTTTTGATTAGGTTAAAGTTTCAGGCAACACTGATGATAAGACATAACAAAAGAGCCATGCCAGACATCAAAGTGAGAGAACATGCTTAATTTCTGTCAGACACAAAATAAAGAAAAAAATGAAGATGGTAGTCAGGAACTTATGCCTTTTATGAAGAAAATGGAAAGCAAGCAAAAAAGAAGAAGAAGAAAAAAGAAACAAACCCCAGCAGGAGGGATGACACCAGATTCCTCCTCCAGCTTCACTTCCGTCTTGACATCACTGAACAATGGGGTGGGGTCCAATGTTTGCCACTGAGTCTTCACCTGGTGCTGCTGGCTGATGAGCACACCAGGCTGTTGATGCTGCTGCTGTTGTTGCTGCTGATAGGACGGGAAAGCATCCAGTTCCTGTTGCTGTTGATGCGAGATGGCCGTCACTGGGTAAGTGAATGTGTGGGAATCACTGGCTGATGACGGGGAATTCTCAGCGTATTCATACACTGGATACGGCGGGGGTGCTGGTCGCAACACCTCTGTTGCTGCTGCTTGCTGGTACTGCATCCTTCAAACCACCTGCAAATATGGCAGATAATACCTTGAACTAAAGTACTGTACCGTAAATTTGAGAAAAGGATGCAAAATGTGTGACACCTGTTTGCAACGAGGGAGTCAGGCGCCACACAAAGGCGACACCTCTTACGTTTGGGAGAAAAGAAACCTTGAACGCATGACCCAGATATAAACAAAGATGTCACTCTCTGTTGCAGCAAGTACAATACTGTACTCGCGAAACGCGCGATTATTTCGGAGTTTAAAAAGTTATTTGTCAACCACACTAAAATTAAAAAGAGGAATCTATGATTATTCATCAACATTCTCACCTCACATTATAGTTAATTATCGCTTCGTAAAAGCTCTTCACACATAAAAAAAAGCACTGAATTTTAGGACGAATCTGCGCGCAACGATCGCCATGCGACAGCACGTGACATCTACCCGTTGGAAAATAATAATTGTAACTACAATAAACCACGGGAGAAAGGGAGACGCTGCACATTCAAACCACAACTGTTCCACTCCCATCATTTTTCCGTCATACCACATTAAACCTCAATAAAAATGATAATTTCTTTAAGGAAATGATGGTTCACACGATACAATGCGTTACGTTGCCAAAAACAAAAAGGCAGTAATTACAAGAACAATTTCTCAGGCACAAATGAATCTCTTGATCAATGGTTGTTCGAATGCGACGAAAACGATTCGCAATCCAGACTGAATTTCCCTGAAATTACCGCTCCATTACCAAGTAATCTACAACAACAATAAATACCCAAGAGGAAATCCGCCTCGTCATTCGCACATAATTCCCGAACACGGAACGAAAACGCATTCATTTCGCCGAGAAATAAAAATCCGAGATGATTATCACTTCCTGCCGGTGTTTTCTTCGACGGAACGAAAATTGACTGTCCGACATGATTCATCGGAAAAAAGAATTGAAAAACAAGCGCATTATTGCTCGCAAACAAGACTAGCATGTATTTTTTCCTTCTCTCATTGGGCCGCAAAACAGACCGTTATCGAGGGGCCCTTCACAAAGTTCTTCCGGTTGAATTTCTCCATCTCAAGCATTTATAGAACTCTTCAAAAAATTATACGCAGATTTTAATTTTTTAGTTATTTTTATAAACGACTTAGACAAATTGAAAAAAGAAGAATGCGAGATCTTGGTAGATTTCCAAGCAACCCATTCAACAATCAAATGCGTAGAAAATATGGGTCAACAACTTCCTCTGGCTCAATAGATGAGTCACACTAAGATTTCAACTGAAAGTTACGTAACACATGACGAAAAAATATTTTCATTCATCTGAGGCTCAGAATTGTAGTCAATTCACGATTTTTTAAACAATATCTCCAAAACACTTATATTTATGCTACAGTATATTAACAAATATTGCTAATAATCACTATTCTTAAAATGGATGACTCATCCTAGTGAACGAAATTTAAATTTTTTCCTGAAACCCCCTCTGAAGGTTAAAGCAAAAATTTGGACAAATTTACTCTCTAATGACAAAATATCTACCAAAAAATAGCCTCTCCCTTTGTCTTTCATTGAAGATGTTCCAAATAAAAAAGAGTCCTGCAGCTCAATGCCAAGGAAAGCGCTAATTTTGAATTGATTAAATGATGTACAAGTTGTATTTAATGCTTGTCAGCATTCACAAGGTTCACACAATGTTTCCAAACACCAGAGAAGAAGTGTTCAGGCTGTTCCCAGGTAATTTTCAATTGATTAAAGACTTCAGAAGGAACCTTTAGAAAGATACCTATGTAAGAAAAGATAAATTTGCTCTATTTCAAATTTCCACATCAAAGATAATTCATAATACAGTACCTTGACTAAAGTTCTGTTACACATTTTTCTTTTTTTACAGATTGAATGCAGGTAAAATTTGTATAAGCCCCAGGAGAAATAGGATCTTAACAGTTTCATTCAAAATGTCTGAAGAAAGACACAATCCCTAGGACTTCAACAAGAAGACTTGAGAAACTCTTAAACCACATGAATAATGTATCTGGACAATAAATGTGGAGGGAAACTTTTCAAGCCTACTGGAAGCTCAAAAATTATTACGAAAACACACACACACACATGAAATAAACTTTTTGAGAGCCCCATGAAAAGCACTGGACACCTCATCTTCATTTATCTCTTCACAGTTCATTATTCTACGAGAGAAAAAAAAACACACACACACACACACATCCATATACACAGATACAAAAGCAGAGATTCTATAGACTTTTTCCCTCGTGTTTTGTCCAGACAGGTCATCAATGTGCAACAGGTCCCTTCTCTTTTCTCGGACGTCGCTTTTTTCATTATTTTTCTCGTCTTTCTTTTTTTTTTCTCTCCGTGAGGAAATTTACGACCGCGTTTTTCAGGAGATCCCGAATTCACGGAAAAATTTTCGCAGGATTCATTACCGCCCCAATTACCGCCCAGGTGATTAATGACTGCAAAATATTCCCCGGGCCGATGAACCCCCCCCCCTCTCACGAAACCGGAGAGAGAGAAAAACCGCAATAAATCACCCCCACACACAAGTCTGTATATAAATGTGTGTACGTCTCTCTTCCGATGAGAGGGGGGAAGAAGAAGTGCAGAAAAATTCGCAAGTCTCTCTCTCTCTCTGTTCAAGGTCAAAGTCGCGAAACCCCCGTCTTGTGTCGTTCTCCTCCTCCTCCTTCTCCCTTCCTTGGTCAGGTAACAATAAAACGACCTCGCGGGGTGGGAGAGAGAGAGAAATTCCGAGTTGTTGAGAAAGAAACGCTTGACAAAAAGATACCAATCCTCTCCTTCCCTGAGATGACTTTTTTATACTTATTTTATTTATTCATGGCTTGCTTGCTTGCTTTGAGTTTCATTGGATGCATGTGAGCAGTTGGCACGAAATGAAAATTGCGGGATGGAGAACAGGGTTGTCGAATCAGGCGATCGCGAATTACTTTCTCTCGCGAAATTTCGACGAAGTCCTCGCGAAAATCCGGGGTCTCACTGACGTAAAATACTCCGAATAAAGTATGCAAGAGATTGTACACAATACACAAGATCAACCGCAGAATAAAATATCACATGCGATTGAAAAATAATACAATAATTTGATGCTTGAAACGTTAAAAAAAATTAACGCACAGGGTTGTCACAAACATACCTTACTCTTAAAATATCCGGCTTCGACAATTTTCTTTGACACACTTCAAACACAGAGGAAAATTTATAAGTAGTACAATCACATGAATCGTATAAAATGGCTCCCGAAATTCAGGTTTTCACGAGAATTTTTTTTTCTCGAGAATCCATATACTCTCCGGATTTCCAACCACACTTCCATCCGATGAAAATGCAAAAAGTACAGTTAAAAAGTTTAAAAAGATTTTATTTTTTTAATTGTACGAAAAGACCAGTTTTTTTAAATTAAATAATTAGATTGGCAGAAAAATGCGATAGCATGCAACTGCTGTTTCTAAAATTATTAAAAGACTTTGCCTTATACAGTAATATCAATTAAAATATTTTAAAAGTATTTCTCTTTATAGATTCAAAATTTTTATATTGGTCTTACGACACTTTTTGAATGCAACCCAAAAGTTATACTCAACTATAATTTTATATTGACTCTTGGATCTTTAGATTTCTTAACGTGTAAATTAGGTCATGTAAACAAAACAGACAGAATCTTCTCAATTTACAAACATTTCCTCGCTAATTACGCAGTCTCAATAAGTTGATTCATTCGAATGAAACGTGGAAATTTTAACAAAATTCAGAGGATGTAATTTAATGGAGTGAAATACTGTAGTGAACTATTTTTGACTCGTTATCATAATCAGCATGATGATCAGAACATGGGAGGGAACTCGATCCAGAATCTGGATCAGAACGGATACTGGAACAGCTTTTGAGATTATTTTTTAAATCTATTGCTATACTGTATTTAGAAAATGTATTCATTATCATTTGAATATATTAAGGAAAGGCATTCATAACGCGGATGAAGAGCACAGATCAAAAGGTCAGATTTTCAGAAGATTTCCAGAAACTTTCCTTTTCAAAATTATGAAAAAACAAGAGAAGTGAAGACCACTGATGGAATCTCAACTCAAAATTCTAGCCAAAAAACGCAAACCAGAAAATTTTCTGAAATGTCTACACGCTTTTGGATGAAATTTCAAAATTTTTCATCCATTAAACTAATTAAATGCGATACATTTTAGACACGCAGATTTAAAAATTTGAAAAAATCATTTCGACATTCAACTTACTTTGAATTGCAAAACTAAAGAACACGACAAGTAAGAATCACAACAAAAATACTTTCAAAGAATTTTCACAATTTTGAAATCGGCTCCAATTCAAAAGGATTTATTGACTTCTCTCCGACGTAACGTAAATTCAACAGTTTTCAACTTGCACTTTCCAAAGATTTCGCATATCCTATCAATTTGTCGTATATACTGCATTTTCAATCGGTATTTCTGAAATGAAACTTAC
The DNA here is from genome assembly GCA_905338405.1 of Notodromas monacha. NCBI lineage: Eukaryota > Metazoa > Arthropoda > Ostracoda > Podocopida > Cyprididae > Notodromas > Notodromas monacha. Next base: position 37,776 of record CAJPEX010001128.1, read on the forward strand.
GTTAATATTTGTAAGTTTTAAAAATTATTCCGAAACGGATCACCTAAAACTCTTACACATGATAACTAAAAGGAAGCTCACGAGAAGATTTTTTTTCGCACATAAAAATGATCCGCGATAATTTCTCAAAATTTTGCAATCGCTCAGCAACGAGATTTTTTGCGCGTCGGTATTTTGCTGCCATTGTTGCTTCGTTTTTGTTTTTTTTTTTTATAATAAAGTGCACATCCACTTACTAAGGTCCACTCGCGTCGCCAGAATGTTTCAGATGTAATCTCCGAAATGAAGCTTACAATAAAAATTGGTAGGAAAGAAAAAAAAGAGAATATGGACCTAAGACATCTTCCGCGAACGGACCGAATTTGGTTTGATAATTTCTGGACGTGGAAAAGTCGTCGGTCGTCACAACGACGTCGTTGTCGAGTCGCAGGACGTGAAACGAGATTCGGAAACTGGGCGATAATAAACCTCGATAAGCAATTGCCGTGTTGCTTCGTTCAATAACCGCCGGTGAACTCGGAAAACGTTACGATTTTTCCTCACATACACACTCCATGGGTCTCCTTTACAGTATATGGGTTCTCTCAAGTCCGAGACTGAAATTTTGTGAAACGAGGAAAAAACGTCCCTGGCGAGAAAATGTACCCGGGAGAAAATGTCCAAGGATACAAAAGCTCAGGAAGCCTAAATAAAATTACAATCTCCCGCAATTGCCATAAATCTGATTTTTTTTCTGAGGGGGCCCTTTTCATCAGGGACGCTTTCGTCTGGCACCCTTTTCAAGTCGAATTAAGGTGGAGGAAACCCGGGTCTCTTCTCTGCTGGTACAGTATTTCTCATCTGAACCAAAACTTCCATCTTTTCTCGGTTTTTTCCCTGAGACATTTTCTTCCAGGTCTTTTTTCTTTGGGGATGTTATTTCTTGATTCTTCAGGCACTTCGAGATGGAAGAAACTCTGGTTTATTTTTCGTGCGTAAGTGTTTTCTCTCAAGGTGTCTTGACAAGGATTCAAGAGAAACTTCTCAGAAGAAAACGGGCACAAAAAAAAATGTCCCGGGGACAAAAGCAACAACAGGTCGAGAAAAGAAGGCCTGGACTGGCGAAAACTTGTTCAGACCGCGAATATGACAAGTGGTTTCCTCTGTCGACGCTATTTTTTTTTATCAAAATTGTATTTTTTCAGATTTAAGGCGATTTAGAAAGTCAGTAACTTGAATTAACACGGATCACTGAAACAGGAACAAATCTGTTCGCAAGGCTTCTCGCATGAACCTTTTCTACAGGGTCCCATTTTCATTGGGGATGTTTTCTTCGGGATAGTCTTCAGTTACTCACCACGTTTTCAAGGAAGAAGTCCACTCGGGTCGTAATTGTAGAAAAAAAAAACCCGAGTCTCCACACAGTTCACTCAGCTGTCGAAAAAAAACCCGGACATCCGATCGGGACAAATTTAACTTCCCCCCTCCTCTGAAAAGAAGAAAACGGCTTTTTTCATATTCGTATGTTGAAATTTGAAAACCTGGCACAATTCCACTCCACTTTCTGATGTCCATACATACAAAAAATGGATAAAATCTACACTGTAGAAACAAGGAATGATAAAAAAATTGGAGGGATTGTTGTTCCGTCTGAAATTTACAGTATTAAACATAATATGATTGGAAAAACCGTTTCTCTCATCGGTCTCTTGAAAATCAATCCTATTGCGTGACCTTTTTCCGTATTCAAATGCTGCCGGTAACTAAAGAATTCAGTTGTTTTCCGACAATATAAAACTATGTAGAGAAAAAATCCTTTTCGAAAAACTCGGGAAGCAGTTGGTAGTCCTTTCTAAAAAGAAAAAACAATTCGAAGGGCAAAAAATGTTGCCTGTGATGGGTCTGTTGGAATTTTCACTCATTCGCGCCAAATATTCGAATGAAAATGAACTACCATTTCAAACCACTGAAGACCCATTTTCCGACGCAGAAATTAACCATTTATTGCGAGAAAACACTTCTGGAAGAATTCATCATTAGCATTTTTCCACTAAAAATCCTTGAAAACCTCACATCGACCAACTCAACTCTCGTTCTCTCGACACCACAAGATGCATCACATACGAATCGAATGAACTGAAGTTCCTTTTTTCGCTTACACTCGAAAACTTCCGTAAAATACATACACACGAAACGCACGTTTCCGGACACTGAAAACCAACTAAGCCAGGAGAAAAAAAACCAGTGTGGTACAGTATACGGAAGAAACTTGGCGCTGAGTGTTGAGAGGAATTGGGGTCAAGCGAATGAGTCTTCCTCGTCTCAACACTCCGTATACGTAGTCATCGAAGTCAAATACACACACATGCGAACACGCCGATGCCACATCCACGAATGCTCGCCTCTCCAACGAATTGCAAGTTTCGCCCTCTGCGGCGCGCACAGCGCAGTGAGTGACTTCACCTACCCTGTTTCCCCCTCATCCTCGCTGACCAATCCCTGGCTCTCTAAAATGGTGAGCATTGCTTCGTGCTTCACGGATACGCAGTTGAAAGAAGAAAAAAAAGGTGAGAGTTGAACGGAAGGAAATGAAAGCATGGAAAGTTTTTAAAATCATCCTTGAAATTCCTGAAAGAATTGCTGATGAATTTGTGAACCAATGTAAAGAATGTGGAGTACATGAAAGCAAATTTTATTTTTGGGAATTGCTTACAAGAACGACTCTAGTAATTGAAAAGGTTTACTTTTTGTACAGCTTAGGTGTACAAGGGGGGATTTTGTGGCGGAATAAATTGGTACGTTAAAGTACCATCGCACCATACCAGAAATTTGTAAGAGTTATTTGATTAATCCAGAACATTCCAGACCTTCATCATGTTATCAGCAGCTTCCAACTCGCCATCATGTCATGAAACATTCAGACAGTGTGGTGTGAGATTTTTATTGAATTTATTCAATTTATTCCAATCAATCTTGTTGTGTGTCTGAATTCATGAAAAGGTCCATTTTTGTGCTTGGGGTTAAAATGAAATATACTTTATCTGTTTCTTTGGGATCTTGTAAGCAAGATCCCCAGGTGAACCCCACACTTGGTTAAAGTGTTTTATTTTGAATTCCATGCCCTTTTGTATCAGTTCAGGTACAAGAGGGACGTTGGCATTACAAAAGTATGGAAGAATGTTATGTACAGAATTTCTGAGATATTTAGAATAGTTTTTTAATCAATGAAATAACTATTTTAATGGACATTAAATTCAGAAGTGGCTATTTTTTCCTACCTCTTAATAAGGAAATTAAAATAGTAAAATGTGAAGATGCTGTCCATGCCATTTTTTATCATTTACACACAATTATTGTTACATAACTGATATTCTGTGATTGATTGAATTGAACATGTTTTCCTTTCTTCTGAGCTGTTTTTTTTACTCATGTACACTTACGAAAATGAAATAATATATGAGGTCATGTCACATGTCATTTTTGATCATGCCGCAAAAGAAATGTAACTAAAAAAATAATGAAAATACAAACTTGGGGTGAATTGATATTTTTACCAATGCTTGGCACAAAGTCCTGAAAATTGCTGAACTTCTTGTTGCATATAATAATACTGCAGCTTCAATAAAATGAAAAGTTAACAGTTAATGATAATGCAACACAGAATAGCTCAATAAGTATGAGCTTTACAAAATTGGTTGGACAAACATTTGTTGCAGAAAATCAAAATTTTCAAGTACGCTTATTTCTTGTGCTTTTTCTTAACTACAGCAGAATCTGTTAAAGTACTTACATGGTGGACACTAGTGAAAAATGAGCTCATAACAAAACACTTTGACTTGACTGTCCTGTGTAATAAGAAAGCATAATAGAAGCATTATTTTTTACTTCTACACGTTCAAAAAACTCTTCAAAGTAGAATAGAAACTCAGCTTTGTTCTATTAAGTTTTCTAAACACCCCTAATAAATACCAAAAATGCTAGATTAGATTATAAATAGGCATTGATAACAGAGCTACGCATAAAATTTTCAACACAATGCTTTTAGTTCGCAGGTCACAGAGTAAAATTTCAAATTTACATTGGAAAAATTATAGATCATCACTCTGGTATCGTGTGCATGAGTAGAATAATCCGACTGTAAAGCTTTTCATACTTTCACACACATCTTTATTTCATTGTTTAACGCGAATGTGCTTCTTATTGTTCACTGAAAATGACATGAGCATTTTGAAATGGACAGAAAAGAAGAACAAATTCATTACAGTAAACTCACTGTGACACTCACTGAAACGCACAAGGTGCAGTCTCTCAGTACTGGGGTTTCCAAGGCCTGTGGCCCTGGCAACCAAAAAACCCCTCCTTCCCCTCCCCCATGCTCGTTCATTCCCTCTCGCGGGAACATCGTAGCCTACGTGTCGCAGGCGCACGAAACACTGAAGGTCGTGCAGAAAAAGAAAATCGCATCTCGAAGCGCATCCAGAATGCAAAAAGTTTTGGCCCATCAATTTTCTTCCCGTGTCAGCCTTTTGTTTGTCACAGCCTTCATCTCAGTGATTGTCAAGAATATCAATCAAAGCAAATGCCAGTTTTCATTTTACCCTATTAAGTGGAATGTAAGATTAACTTTTTTCGCTATTGGATGTGGATGAAAGACGTTCAAGGCGTTCTTATAATCCCCACGAGGTCTTATACATGTGATGGTGCCTTATGTAAGATTGCCATACATAGTTCCAAAAAATTTTAATTAAACTTAATTTGATCCTAAATTTCAAAAATTTACATTTACAGTCTTCTGAATAAACCAAAAATCCTAGTCCCTGGGAACTTGGATGGATGCATGTCATACTCATAAATAAGTTTTTATTTTGTTTATGTTGAAAAATGCAGGTGTAAAACTGACACATAGCATATGGTACAATACTTGCATAAATACAGCATACAACAAACTTTTCTGTGTCTTGTTATGAGTATTTTTTCTTCTTTGAATATCATGTTAAATTTCATGCTGTTTTCATTTATTGATGGAATCTTGGATTTACTGATAAAGTTCTGACCTCCTTCAAACAAAGAAGAGCAACCTTGCCAAAAGAAGTTGACTAAGAAAACCCTTTTTTACATTTTCAGCCCAGAGTCTTGATTCGATTTTGGAAATGTTTGAAAAATATTTTTTTACTGAAGACTTACACTAGATTCCTCCAATTGATGTTGAATGTAATGGAAAACATTTCAAATTTGAAGAAAAGATAATTTTTACTTTCTGTTGTAAAATTTGCAGTGCAATATTTGCTATGCAGACTTGATCAGATCAGCAAAAAATATTCTTTTGAATGCAAATGTTTGAAAGATCATCATTCAAAAAGGTTTAGTACAAGTGCAAAAAAGAAGCAAAATCTCGATTTCTGTTTTAAGCATTTGAACTGAAACCTATACAGTAAAATCTTGTTAAAACAAACTAGTGGGGACTTCAAAAAACATTTGTTATAACAAGATTTTAAAAAGTTATTGACTAATTGGAAGATTTTATTCAAATTAGACCTGCATATATTCAATATATCCCTTTTGTGGCATTTTCAGATGTTTTTTCAGTGTTTTAAAAAGTATGATCTTCAAAAACAGATTTAATCGTTGATCTAAAAAAAACATTTATTTTGAATAATAGGTAAACATTGGCACTTTTTTGTCTCTGGAATTTGTCTAAGCAAAGATTTGTAAGGGTGGATGTTCCAAACTTGCTTACAATTCTTACATCACTTGGGTTTTCAAGCCCTTTAAACATGGGTTTTGCTGGATTCATTTTTTTTCAACCCCCCCCCCCTCTCCCCCAAAACAATTCATAACCTAGGAACAATTTTTGAAAGAGAGGATATTCCAGTGAATTTTTAAGAGTTTTTGTCCTTGATTCCTATTTATGTTTGAAGAATCAGTCACAGTCACATTTTGAATGGGAAATGTGAGACTGTGCCTGCCTTCATTAGGGATTTTTCATTAAGAAATCATAAGGTGTTCCTCAAAAAAGTTTGTTTCACTGAAAAGGGCAAGCTTGTGGTAATGAAGTTTTTGTAACATGTACCCTATATAGGATTTCTGTCAGGAATTGTAAAAAAGTTTGTCATACCGTACAGAAAAAAATTGTTGTAATAGTATATTTGTGGTAAGGAAATTTTACTGTAGGCAGAATGAACTTATTCTGAAGACTCCTGATGGAACGAAATTTCATTTTATATTTCCAACACCAAACTCAATGTACTACTGTGCGTACAGTACTTCTATTTTTGGTTTTCAAAAAAAATTGTGGAAAAGGAGGAAAAGGAACTAGATTCGTGTCTTATAATCGATGGCGTCTCACATTGGAGTAAACACGGGCGTTATTATTTCATTTTATATTTTGCGTTTGCCGTTGTTGACATTGAACATTTCTGTTCGGGAAAACGGAACGAAAAAGCGTTCGGTGTGTATTTCGGTGGATTTCGGCGGTGGGAAAGCAAGAAATTCTTTTCCCACTCAGCAGGGGGAAGGCGTCCTTATCGCGCCAAACAACCGCGTTTGCAGAAAATCTTTTGAGTCAATGCGCAAAATTCCTGCGCGCTGTGCAAGCATCTGCGTGTTTTTCATACACATACATACATATATATATATATATATTTTTTTTTTATTGTTCCCTCTGCCTTGTCGACTTCTTGACTCCCGTTTTCTTCGATAAGGAATTTATAACGTTGCATATTCCAATTGGAATAATCGTGTTGGGCAGCAAATAGAAAGGAGGCCGAGTGGAGCCCGAAAAGTTTTTGATGTGGTGAATCGGTTTCGCTTCATATCTTATTCAGTCCGGGTTCCGAAACGGAGTCGTTTTATGATTCTTTGAGTAACCTGAGCCAACCTGTTTCTTTCGTCAGACTGAATCCTCAATCTCCTTAATTCCAGTCTCTCGGCGAAATTATTCCATGGACGCCACATTTCCTTCACTGTAAGTTCCTATACGTCTCATCTCATCTCATCTCATCTCCTGCATCTGATTTTTTCTAAGCCTATTAAATCCGGAACGTGAACTGGGCATCTTCACATTCGTTTATGATTTGCAACATATGTGGAGGAATAGTTGAATTATGCAGGAGAAGACGAGGCTCCACCATTGAATCAAGCATCAAATTCTGTCATGTTTTTGAGTTATAAAATTTCATTTGCTTATACAATACAGCACTTTGCCATTTTAATATAAAGATTATGGTCTTATTCCACGTAAGCTTTGTGGCATAAATTTCTTGGAGAACGTTTTTTCTCATAAAAAAACTGTGGCCTTAATTCGAGTCTCGGCGAAATTATTCGATGAACGCCATATTTTCATTACACTGTAAGTTCCTACTTCTTCTCATCTGATCTCCAGCATCATATTTTTCTAAGCCTATTAAATCCGGAAGATGAACGGAATATCTTCACATTCTTTTATTTTTGAAAGTATAATTTGCAAAATATGAGGTGGAATAGTTGAATTATAAAGGAGAAGAGGCTCCACAATTGAATCAAGCATCAAATCTGTTTTTGAGTTTAAAAATTGATTTCCTTATACCTTGCATTTTAATGTAAAGATTTTGGTCGTCTTCCAGGTAAGATTTGTGGCATACATTTCTAGGATAATTTTTTTATCCTCGAAAACTGAATTATCTGTCCTTTTAATTATAGTCTCTGAGAAATTGTTACATGGACGCCATATTTTCTTCACTGTAAGCTCCTACTTCTCATCTGATCTTTTGGCTTTAGTTTTCTAAGCCTATTAAACCTGGAACATGATCTGAACATCTTTACAATGACTTTTTGAGGGTTTAATTCGCCATATGTGGTAGGATGGTTACATTTTGCGGAGAAGAAGCCCCATAATTCAGTCAAGCTTCAAAATTCTGTCAATTTTTTAGTTTAAAAGTGTGCTGTACTTTCTTACACTTGGAATTTTCTATTAATTTTTTGGAATGTTTTATAATCAAAACATTCAGAAGATATTGTTTCTCTCCTTTAAATTAATACTGCATCGCCTGAAATGGAGTTTCGGCGATTTTTTTCTTTAATATGGACGCCACATTTCCTTCACCTAAAATTCATACTTTACATTTACAGCTTATCTTTTGCGTCTACTTTTCTAAGCCTATTAAATCTGCAACATAATTGTTCAATTGAAACAGAATGGTTAAATAGTGCGGGACGAAAAAAAATTCATAATTAATTGAACAACCAAATTTTATCTGACTTGTTAGTTCAAAAATGTACGCTCATACAGCAGCTCAATTAGTTTTATTTTTGAATTTTTTGATTATTAAAAAATCCTATAAAATCGGCGGCTTGATCTTTCGGCGAATTTTACCCTTTGAACTGAGAACTTTAGGATTTGGCGAATTTATAAATATTTTTCTGAGGATATCGGCGTCTTTTCAATGTGATTCGAATTTGCTAAAAATTTTGACAAGTGAGAGTACAATGTTTTGATGTTATTCGAGAAAATGATTCTTAAAATTTTTGCAGATATAAACCCAGAGAAAAAAGAAAAGAAGAAACAGAATTCATGGATTCATGCGTGGCAACGTTGCAAAAATTATGCGGTGAATTTTTCTCTCGTTATCGTTGGCTGCATTTCGAAGGTCTGACCAAACTATTTCCTCGATGCTTTTTCCCATACTGGAGCGATTATGCAAATCTCGAGCTTCTGTGTGCCAAAATCTTTTTGCTTCCCTCGTCCACGGCAACGAGTCCCAGGTGGGTTTTGTACCTCATTTATTCCTCTACACTTCACATTTTATTTATTTCATTTCATTTTTTCTCCTGCAGTGAAAAAGAGTCCGAGCAAACAGCGATGAATTGTCAAACAGACCTTTTTGACAGGTGCGTGTTCAAGTGGTTCCACTGCGCGCGCAAAATAAAAAAAGTAAAATGTGTGTGTGTTTTTTTTTTGCCTCATGTCCTTTCTGCAAATTGTCATCCGCAGGACGGTTCAATATTTGCTGCTTCGGGTCCCCAATAAGGAGTTGGCTGACTGGAATGAAGGACTGAAAAAAACGTGAGCAGAATCTTCCGCAAATTTCCGTTGAATTTCATTTATTTATTTTTCCTGAAATTGGGAAATTTAATAAAAATCGCGATAACTCTCGTTATTTCGTCCCTTTACAAAGAAAAACTTTAAAAAATGTCCTGTTTAATGTTCGAAAGTATGGGATTTTTCTACAGGAACGCTGCAAAAATGTTCATGCCTCGAAAAACGTTGGAATTTCAGTATTTCACCAAGAATATGAATTTATAGCGTCGTATTTTCCGACTCGAAGCGAATTTTCGATGATTTTGTAAAAAAAAAGATATATTTTATTAAAATCACGTGATTTCGTATTCTTCAAAAGGAAAACTTCAGAAATGTAAAAGAGAGCAAGTGCGATTTTTTTCTACAGGAACGCGTCAAAAATGTCCCTATTTTTTTTAACGAGAAAAAAAACATAGGAATTTCAGCACAAATGTTAAATTACAACGTCGTGTTTTTGAATCATAATAAAACGCTTGACATTTTTTAAGCAACAACTCTGCGGAAATATTTACTTGTATATCCGAAACCCTGCCAACTTCTCGCAAAAAATGTGACTGACGGTCTCTCAAAAAGCGTTACGCTTTGCCAATTTCCAGAAGGACGTTATTCGACAGAAGAAAAACTTTACGAAGCATCTTTTCTGCGGTTGGACGTTTTCTTTTCATGGCTACTTAGACAGGGGGAAAAAATAAGAAAAGACCAGTAAGCAAACATTCAATGATGTCCGCTTCCTACCTTTTGTCGAGATGAACAATGACAGGAGAGAAAAAATATTAATGCGAAAAAAAGTTCTGCACTGTCAGAAAACAATAAACTCAAGGGACGGAAAAGGTGCACGCTCTTTTTTTTATTTTACTGGGTTTTCTATAATAATAAAAAATAAGTTTTTATCAACCTGTTTGATCTTGAAGGGAAATCTGCTCTGTCAGGATATTTCAAATCTGAACCCCCGGAAAATTTCCAATGTTTATTCTGCCTGACCCAGCAGAAAAAAATAAATAAATATGAAAGAAAAGCCACAGAAAACGATAAGGGGAAATATGTCACTGGATCGAAAGACCCTGGGAAACTCGCAACTTTTCCCCCCTCCTGCAGTGAAATCAATGAGAATTCGGTCCTGATCAACACCAAAAAGTGAACAACCCTCCCTGGTATCGAAACCGAAAAAATAATGAACCCCCTGTGGGGGGATTAATTCATCTTTCTTTTCTCCTTTTTTTTCCCCGTAACCATCAACCCTTCAAAGAGGTTGACCCCCCCCCCGAAAAAAACCCCCATTCTGGGAAAAAAAATCCTTTTCAATACCCAATCAATTCAATCCCACTGAATCCCGTATCCTCTTTTGATATTGAGCACCCAAAAATTGGTAACAAAAATTTGCGGTTTTGATCGAAATTCTCCATGGGAAGCAAAAATGCCTGAACTAACTTCGGTCTGTCGCTGTGAGAACAAAATTAGAATTTGTGGAGGATTTTTAACTCTACTAGCGAAAAAAAAGTCACACAAAAGCCTAGTAGTAGAGTTATTCGTTTCTAATTTGTTTCTCTCAACTTTTTATAAAATTTTAAAGGGTGGATTTTATTATTATTTTGAATCTCACCCGACTCAACAAATAATTTTTCTACAAGTCCGTGCGAAAAGCTACAATCTCATTCCAGTTTTGTTGTAAAATGTTTTAAAAAATCCCTGCCCTTTTTCCAAGTCTCAATCGCTTTATTTTAGGCGACATTTAATTGGAAGAAAAATTGCTCAAATTTGTGTTCCTTTCCCTAGCAGTTTTGAAAATTACATGGTGCCCAAAATTCTAAATGACTCATCAGGGATAATTTTGAAGTTTTTTTGGACTCAACACAGTCTTTTCCTGGGTAACAATGTAAGAATAACAATTTAATTTGAATTCATTATAGCGAGTACTTTGTTGTAAGCAAGCTTTTTTCAGGTTCCACATTCTCTGGCGTTTTTCTAAAACATTTTCCTAAAAAGTGTTTTTCAATTTTTCGATTGATTTTCTAAGCTTCAACGAAATTCCAGGTTTTCCGAAATTCTATATTCTTTATTTTGGATTTTTTTAATATTTTTGACTCAGCGCGTTTTTTTTTCAGGTCCGCACCAAATTGCGACAATTTAATTTTCATACTGTATAACAAATTTGTTGTTACAGTATAAGTAAGATTTTTCGAAGTACTCAGCATGGCTTTATTGAAAAAAATATTTTACTGGAAAATATACTTCAAATTCGCAATTGTTTCGCTTAACTTTTTGGGAATGTTCAAGTGTTTCATAATTTAAAAAAGCTTATTTTGGGATTATTTTATATTTTATTGCACTTTCCAAATTATTTTCTATAACTTCTCTTCCGAAAAGCCCCAAGGCTATTTGAATTTATTGTAATAAAGGTTGCTTTTTAACGAATAAGTTCCTTCTCATCAGGTCCCCCATTATTGTCATTATATCAACAATATTTCACTCAAATGCGTTATTAATCTCAATTGTATGCCAAAAAAATCTAAGAAAAAAACTCATTGTACAGTCGCTTGATGACCGAAAGGAATTTTGAATTCGCACTCGAGTTCAAAAACTGCTCAAGAGAAACCCGAATATATATCCTCATTTAGTCCCAATAAACCCGACATCAGAAGCTCAATGCCCTGGAAGACAATAAGCCGGCATAAAAACAAACAATCGCAACTCTTGAACCCCGCTGAAATTCAGCAGCAGCAAAGTAAAGTGAAGACAGAGAAAGGGGGGTATCAGTGGGTTTTGCATCCTAATCCCGAATTAATATGCAGCAGGGCCATCAAGTAAACTTCAGACATGGAAATGCATCTCAGAAAAGGGGGAGGGCCTTTTATTGGCCAGTTCCTATTTGATGAGTCTGGGTGAGAGGCGAATGCCATCAAACAAACCAAACCCCCCTCCGGCTATTTGCTGTCGAACCCAGGACTCCATTGGCCTCCCTGCTCTGGTACTTGATGAGCAAAAGTACCGGAGAAGGAGGGGGGGGGGGATGTATACGCACAGTACGTGAATGTACATATATATATATATTCAGAGGTGAGGTACTTGGCAAGTACTGCATGCAGCCAATCGCAGTACAACAATGGCTGCTTCCAGTCCTCTTAATCCACTCCCTTATATAATCTGGATATTCAAGTTTCCCCGAATTTATGCGTCGAATTTTCGATCATAATAAAATCCCCCTTTTTCCTCATGAAATCTGAATAATTTTTTTTTGTGGCTGCAGAAAAATGAGAAAAGGAGAGGGGGGAAATGTGCTCATTGTTTTATTGCAGAATAGTAATTGGCAAGGTAGAAGAAAAGGCTTTTGGGGGGCTCATGGGGTCAAAGCCCCGGGGGCAGTTCAACAAACCCCAGTGCTGAATCGAGTGTCAATGAACCGGCCGCAAATTTTTGCCTTTTTTTTTTTTTCTTCCCGACTTTAGGTGCAGAAATTAAATCTGATCAACTGTTGGTGCTGGAAAAAGGAAAGAAATAGGCGAGGATTTCCCGCGTTTAAAAAACCAAGAAGACTCATAAAGAAACAAGCGTAGAAGGCCGACGACTTCACCTTGCTTTAAGGACTTGCCTAACTACAAGCTTAAAAGTGGATAACAAAGAGAGCGACTAAAAGTTTTCAGAAGTCGCAGAATCGCCTCAATATTTTCGTGAGTGGTTTCCAATGATCTTTCATAAAAGGCGCTTTCTTTTAAAGAAAGCGAAAGAATCAAAGTAGAATGATATCTGAAATTCAACCTCGATCCCAAAATTGAATAAAATAGCAATTTTTCTTTTGTAATGCTTCAAAGTCTGCCTGAATCGGGAGCAATTTTTATAAATTCCTGACTAAATTATATTTTCAAATATCCTTCTTGGAAGAAAATTATTGTGCTTTTTAGGAATCGAAAGTACGAAAGAAAGATATTGTGGGTATTCTCTGATGGGTTCGAATGTTGAACCCACCGTAAAATCAATTAAAATGCGTACTGTATATTCTTTTTTTCAGCGCCGCTGTGTTTCTATAATTGTGTATATTGCAGTGTGAAAACAATCTAAGATATATTCCTTTTTTCCAAACGTTTTTTACCTATCCCAGAAATTTCTGCATTAAAGGACCAAAGAAATAATCACGAGAGAAACTCTGACCAACGGAGCTTAAATCTGCGAAACTCGTAAAAAAAAAAGATGTTTTTAAGAAACTTTCCATGTCAAAATATCTATACACTTTCTCTCTTTCTTGTCTCGAAATTTTACTGAAATTTCACTTTGAAAGAATCCCAGACGGAAGGGGGTTTTTTACTAAAAAAAAAAAGATGTTTTTAAGAAACTTTCCATGTCAAAATATCTATACACTTTCTCTCTTTCTTGTCTCGAAATTTCACTGAAATTTCACTTTGAAAGAATCCCAGACGGAAGGGGGTTTTTTACTGCCTAAAACCGCCCAAGCAAAAACTAATAACGTCTTCAAAATATGATTAATGACGACGATAAAAGAAAAAGGGCTGCATTCGAAGAAGCAAATCTTACGTTCTTGCGTCCCACTGCGATTATAATACTTTCTGTGGCAGAAAAAGCCTCACGATCGAGTCTAGACTGAGTTGATGTGAGCTTGCATAAATTATTTTCTTCACGGTTGATTTTCCCCCAGGGAGGCGGAGAAGAGAAAAAAAAAAACTCGAAGGGAAAAAATGGAAGAAATCCCCGTAAATTTCGGTTTGTTGGAAACAATGTGCGAAAAGGTTTTCCTCGCTATATTTTCTTTCTTGATTCGACCAAAAAGAAAAAAGGAACCGAGTTGATGGCGTGGATGGAAATTTTGCACGGCCTGAGAAAACCGGATCCGTCCCGAATCGAGTCCCGGACTTCGAAACAGTGGCCGCCATGTTAATTCGCGTCGGTATAAAGTAGAGGGGAGGAGAAAGAAGGAAAGCAACTTCCGCCCCTCTTTTGGTTTCTTTTCTTTCTTTCTCTCTCCTTTAAAGACCCACTAAAGCCTTGCTTTAGTACCGCGCATTTTATAAGTCAGTCGGAGCCGAAAATTATTATTTTTTCATGCCTCTCTTACTTTTGCTTCCTGGTGCTGGTTGGTATACCTATTTTTTTCAGGACGTCAAAATGCATCAGAGATAAGCTTGTTTTTGAGTCCAGGCTCTTCATGCTGATGAGAAAATTTGGAACAAAGCTAAAAAAAATTTATAGGGAGTCGATTGATTGCTGAGGATTTTTATTTTTGTCAGTTTTCCAAATTTTGTTCAGGTTCAAGTCAACTCAAGCGGTTAAAACTTAATTTTTAGAAAACTCAACTTTGAATTTTTTTCCTTTTTACCTTTTGCAATCATTGAACGATTTGTGAGCAGAGGCCCCAGAGCAGGAATGTGTCAAACGTTCTGACATCTTCAGATTTTAAAATATCCGTTTTTAACTTTTATAAGATCCAGAATCAGAAGATTAAAAGAAATGCATAATGAACAAATTTGAGTTTTTCTTTTTTAATTCGCGTTGGATGTTTTTCTTTTTAACGAAAATATGTTTTCAGAGTTTCCAGACCGGCGAATTTTTACCCTGCAGGTCTACACATTTTGTAGTCTATTAATTGATTCCATCAATTTTTCAAATATTTAGCTCGATCTTTCAAGTATGTTCATGAGTGTATGTCAAGAATTTTACGTGAAAAAGATTCAGGTTTAACACAGTTTGTCATCAGGACTACTCAAGATCATTGAGAGCGTTTTCTTTGATTTGTTGTGCAATTCTGCAAATTTAGCCCTCAACACAGGGTTCTCTAAAAGTTCCCTGAGAAATTTTGGAAGTGGGGGAAAAACCATCCCAGATTTATTTTAAATAAGCTTTCCCCCTGAGATCAAAGCCAGAATTGGCATCTTCCCTTTTCCCATTTGGGTGCATTAATCTAGCACCTTAANTTCCCTGAGAAATTTTGGAAGTGGGGGAAAAACCATCCCAGATTTATTTTAAATAAGCTTTCCCCCTGAGATCAAAGCCAGAATTGGCATCTTCCCTTTTCCCATTTGGGTGCATTAATCTAGCACCTTAATTTCTGCACCTGGCAGAACCCCCCCCCTTTTTTTGGCCAGTTCATTGACACTCCAATAATCCAGGGTGGGTTTGTTGAACTTCCTCAAGAGCTTTGCCCCCAGACTCCTTTTCTTCTTTGCATATTAATATCCTGCAGTAAAACAATGAGGTTTTTTGCAGAAGAGTACCTGGCGGTATTTATGCCCCCTGGAGGTGAGTGGGGGAGAGGGGTTTTTTTTGTTGCGAGGGTACTTCTTTGAGCTTGTGCGAGAATTTGCACTAAAACAAAGGTTTCCTTGGTTGGGAAACCGCGTCTACTGGCCCCAGGTGAAAGTACTAGGGAGCCATTTTTGTCCTGCCATTGGCTGCAGAGAATCGAATTTCTGGTACTTGATTATGTCTGGAGAAGACGGGTTTTCTCACCAGTCCTTCCGCTGCAGCAGTACTTGGAGTAAACGAAGTCATTTCAAGACACATTTTGTCCTGCCATTGGCTGCAGAGAATCGAATTTCTGGTACTTGATTATGTCTGGAGAAGACGGGTTTTCTCACCAGTCCTTCCGCTGCAGCAGTACTTGGAGTAAACGAAGTCATTTCAAGACACTTTCTTGGTTTTTATGTGTATACTGTACTGGATGGATTCAAATACAAATCACAACTCAATCCAAAAAACTTGGCCTTTTTTGACTCAAAATTATGAGATAAAGCAATGGAGTTCATTTAGGCCATTTGTAATACTTAGCTGACATATACGGTCCTTTTCTATTGCATGAGAAAGACAGAATATTTTTGCTTTGCAGGAGCTTTGCAGAAAATTCACATTTTGAATTTTCCAAAGATCACCAAAATGCAGCATCAACTAGATTATTAAAGTTTAAAAATCTCTGGTTGTGTTTCTATTGCTGTTGGAAAAATTACACATCATTTTTTTTTAGAGGAAAGTGGAACTTGGGGAAAATTCTTTCTTCAAATATGATCTATGGCTAGATAAAAAAAATTAGCAGTCTTTGACTTTGGTTGTAATCTTCAGGTTGACATTTTAGAATTTCAAACATCTTTGTGGAAAAAAACATTGCAGAATAAATATATTCTGTCTCTGCTGTTCAAGACTCAACAAAAAAGTGTGGCCTATACCTTTTTGAATGCATTTGTTTTCATACCGGTTTACAAAAGTACTGTGCCCCCTTTTTTTGAAGAATTCAAATCAAAGAACATTATTCTTGTTATAAACACAAAAAGATTTCTGCACAATATTTTCAATTTTGGCATGCATCTTCCTTGAATCCCTTATATCCAAAAAAGATGAAGAATTTATTTGGGAGAGGTTCATCTAAATACAGTATAAGATCAACTTAAAAAATGAATATTGATGAACAAGGAAAAATGCAAAGCAATATTGAATCAATTTTTTTCACTTACATCTGAATGTTTAAATATACTTTTTCATGATCCCTGCACAATAGCCACAACATTATTTGACTTTGCTGGCCATAAGAATGCTTTCATGTAAAAAAAAAATTCACCCAGTTCCTAAATGCTATTTTTTGCAATGCAATTTCACTGAAATAAATATGTAGGTGGACTCTCCCTAGAACAATCTTGTCTATAAGAATGTTCTCTGTATAACATATTTGTTTTTGGTCCCATATGATTCTTTCCACATGTAATCAGGGTTCTTGACAATACATTTTTGCCTGTACAAAAAACAATTTCTGGTCCCTTGAATTTCATTGAGAGTCTTTGAATTTAATGGAAAATGAGGTGTTTGTCTTACATGGAAAAGGTTTTTGAGTAATCAGGGTTCTTGACAATACATTTTTGCCTGTACAAAAAACAATTTCTGGTCCCTTGAATTTCATTGAGAGTCTTTGAATTTAATGGAAAATGAGGTGTTTGTCTTACATGGAAAAGGTTTTTGTTCTTTTTAAAAATCATGGTGCATACTTTCTCACCTAATGGTGCTTGGTACTTGGGTAAGTACTGTATTTGTGGGTGTAGAAAGCATTCCAAGCCAGGCTTGAAATACTCAAACAAAAACGCATCCGCTCCCCCCTTTTTTTTTCTTTTGCTGGCCAGTCCAGCAAAGCATCAGCAACAGCAGCAGACTCTCTGCTGTGCACCAAGGCACTTTTACAGAAAGGTACCCAGCACTTACACGCACACACACACAAAACACAAGACACAACCGACCCCCACCAGTGGAGTGTAAAAGTCCGCCAAGTTGTTAAAATTTTCCCTAGTTTTCCATCCTAAACCTGTCTTTCTCTTTCTCTCTCTCTCTTTTTCCCTGTTTCTTCCCTATACCTTTTTCTCATCTCATGTATTCATTCTCTCCCGCGCGCCGAAACCATTTTTATTGCCGTCATTTCTGCCACGACGCGCGTTTTCTTTTTTCTTGTGCAACTGTTGTTCACTTCTCTTTGCCGCTTTTATTCCTTCCTTCCTTGCTTCTTTCTTTATTTCTTTCTTTCTTCTGTACGTGGTGCCGGGTTTTTGTTCAGGTGCCCGAGGGGGGGAGGGGGTGGTGGCGAGCTTTGCGAAGTACTTGCGGCACCGCGTTTATGCACTGGGCCCCGTGGGGCAGGGTCCATCTGTTTTTCTTTTGATTTTTTTTATTTTCTCGTGCTCCCTCTCTTTTCCTGTCTCTCTGTCTCTCTTTTCTCTGTATTTTGTATGGATATATACTGTATCTCCCTCCCTCTTTTCCGAACTGAGATCAGTGTGGGGCATGCGCGCAGGGGTTATCCGTACACCAGCAGTGGATCCGTTCTCATCAACTGCAAGCTTTTTACATTGAAAAGCAGTAGTAGAATATATAATATATGTATATATATAATTATAATTATTATTAAATTCCCCAGAGGAATATAGTTGAATCTTGATAATTCAAACCCTCCTAAGTTGAAAACCTTCTTAAATTAAAAAAAATTTTGCAAGTCCCTGTCTGAATTCCCTCAGAAACAATGCAGTAAAAACCTCTCTAGCTTCAAGGCTTTCCTCTCAGACCTCCCTAACTTGCATTTTCTGAGGCCTTTTGGTTATTAATATTTTTCTTAACACAGGTTAGAGAAAGGCAATACGGTACAAAGTAAGTTGATGTGTTTTGAAAAGAAAGTGAAGGATCATTTTGGCAGGCAAATCCCTGTCTCCAAGTTGAGCAACCTGTTAACTCATTGAAGAAGCAAATTAAGGCCCAGAATATCACCATTTGTAATTTCTTGACAATTTTTCTATCTTTCCACAACAAGAATGCTGGTTTTCTTACCAGGAAATCTTGCTAAGTCAAATATTTTTGCTGGTCCCTTTAAATTTGACTCTCAGATGTTGAATAACTGTAGCTTCATTTTAACCAAAAATTGTCATGATGGAACCCTTTTGGCAAACATCATTGTGACCATTTGACAGGGATAAATTAAGCATGACTTTGTTATACTCAATTGTTCATTATAATGAGATTTTTCAAATGATATTCTATACTTATGTATTTTGAGTAAATACAATAGTTTCATCATGGAGCTTCATCTAAGAAGTTCCCTGATGTGTTTGCCAGCAGATAAAATAGGTTTAGATTTTCACTCAACCTTTTGTGGGCACATTTCTCCACTGATTGTTGAATAATACAGTCAAACCCCTGCACAAGATACTTAATTTGTACAACAGNGTAATCAGGGTTCTTGACAATACATTTTTGCCTGTACAAAAAACAATTTCTGGTCCCTTGAATTTCATTGAGAGTCTTTGAATTTAATGGAAAATGAGGTGTTTGTCTTACATGGAAAAGGTTTTTGGTCTTTTTAAAAATTATGATGGATGCTGTCTCACCTAATGGTGCTTGGTACTTGGGTAAGTACTGTATTTGTGGGTGTAGAAGGCGTTCCAAGCCAGACTTGAAATACTCAAACAAAAACGCATCCGCCCCCCCCTTTTTTTTCTTTTGCTGGCCAGTCCAGCAAAGCATCAGCAACAGCAGCAGACTCTCTGCTGTGCACCAAGGCACTTTTACAGAAAGGTACCCAGCACTTACACATACACACACACACATACACACACAAAACACAAGACACAACCGACCCCCACCAGTGGAGTGTAAAAGTCCGCCAAGTTGTTAAAATTTTCCCTAGTTTTCCATCCTAAACCTGTCTTTCTCTTTTTCTCTCTCTCTTTCCCTGTTTAAAGGGATATGGAAAAAGAGTAGAGTACATAAGTAAGAGAGGGCGCGCGGCTTTGGTAAAAATAACGGCAGTAAAGACGGTGCTGCGCGCAAAAGAAAAAAGAACACGTTGACAACAAGTGAAGAGAATGCCGCTTTTATTCCTTCCTTGCTTCTTTCTTTATTTCTTTCTTTCTTCTGTACGTGGTGCCCCCAAAAACAAGTCCACGGGCTCCCCCCCTCCCCCACCACCGCTCGAAACGCTTCATGAACGCCGTGGCGCAAATACGTGACCCGGGGCACCCCGTCCCAGGTAGACAAAAAGAAAACTAAAAAAAATATTTTCTCGTGCTCCCTCTCTTTTCCTGTCTCTCTGTCTCTCTTTTCTCTGTATTTTGTATGGATATATACTATATCTCCCTCCCTCTTTTCCGAACTGAGATCAGTGTGGGGCATGCGCGCAGGGGTTATCCGTACACCAGCAGTGGATCCGTTCTCATCAACTGCAAGCTTTTTACATTGAAAAGCAGTAGCAGAATATAGAATATATATATTATAATTTTAATATATGTATATATATATTATTATATTTCCCAGTGGAATATAGTTGAATCTTGATAATTCAAACCGTCCCAAGTTGAATATCTTCCTGAATAAAAATAATTTGCAAGTCCCTGTCTGAATTACCTTAGGAACAATGTACTGTAGTGAAAACCTCTCTAGCTTCAAGACTTTCCTCACAGACCTCCCAAACTTGAATTTTTAAGGCCTTTTGGTCATTATGTTTTTCTTGACACAGGAAAGAGAACGGCAAGAACAAGTAAGTTAATGTGTTTTGAACAGAAAGGAAGAAAGTAATTTGGCAGATGAATCATTGCTCCCAAGTTCAGCAACCTGTTAACTCGTTCAAGAAGCAATTTAAGGCGCAGAATATCACCATTAACAATTTCTTGATTATTTTCTATCTTTCCACAACAAAATTGCTTGTTTCCTTAACTGGAAATCTTGCTAAGTCAAATCTTTATGCTAGTCCCTTGAAATTTGACTTGGAGATGTTCAACTGTAGCTTCATTTTAACCAAAACTTGTCATGATGGAACCCTTTCAGCAAACAGTATTCAGACTATTTGGCAGGGATAAATGATGAATGACTTTGTTATAATCAATTGTTTATTATAATGAAATTTGCTGTAATGCTGTTCTACATATATGTTTTGAGTAAATACAATAATTTTATCATGGAGCTTCATCTAAGAAGTTCCCCAATGTGATCACCAGCAGATCAAATGGGTTTAGGTTTTCAACTTTTTGTGGACACATTTCTCAACTCTTTGTTGTATACTACAGTCAAACCCCGCACAACAGACTTAATTTGTGCATCAGGCTAGTCTGTTGCATGAAAAGTCTTTTATGCAAATTCAGCTGGGAAGCAAGTGGCAAAGTAGTGATGCACTCATGTCCACTGGTGACACACACTTCTACAGACTGAAGTCTGTTATGCGGATTTTGTCTGTTATGCAAAAGGATAAACCACCTCCAGAGGCAGTCTGTTCTGCAAAAAACTGTTTTGCAAGAGGTATTTTGTGCGGGGGTAGACTGTACTGTACTTTTCAAGTCTGTTCTGTGATTTTAGCATGAATTCTTTTTTAAACCCTTGGATTGCAGAAGGTTCTTTCCCAATGCTGGCGAAAGTTGGATTATTTTTGTCTGCTGGGGCGTTTTAAGTTTTCTGAAGATCAGAAAAGCCATTCCAGGTGTGCTGAGGCAAAGTTGGGATTTAATCCGCAAAAAGCCTGTTGCATAACATACCATTTTTTTTTCCTGCAAAACTTTTCTGAGCAAAAAGAAAAAAACATCAGGATTTTTCCTGACTTTGTCCTCAACTCCCTGTTGTCGTTTTTTTCTTTTCCTCTCCAAGATGCAACAAAATTTTGCAAAAATGAATGAATGAACAGAAAACTTTATTTGCCGCTTTTCAGCGTTCACAAGGTACAACCAAAACTCCCGCATCCAAACCCAGTGTCTTGAAATGACTTCGTTTACTCCAAGTACTGCTGCAGCGGAAGGACTGGTGAGAAAACCCGTCTTCTCCAGACATAATCAAGTACCAGAAATTCGATTCTCTGCAGCGAATGGCAGGACAAAAGAAAACACACTCCACAAAATAAAAACTGGATATCCTACGCGTATGTTGCATACACCCACCCATCCCCAATATTGAAGACAAAGCAGCAGTAAAAGTTTATTTAAAGCACAAGGTCTTCAGCCTGTTTGTTGCAAAAATAGTCCAACTTTGCCACCCAATGGTTAAAAAGTGGGAAATGGGTCAGGTAAAAGCTGCACCTGGTCAAAGACGGGAGTCATTCTCCCGCCCACCTCCCTCACCCACGGGACGCTAATCAGGCAAGAATAACTATAAAAACGCAAGCCCCGGAAAGCGTTCATAAACAAATGATTGCTCAGGGGCCCCGACTGAGCAAAAATAAATGCCGAGTTGCCAAAATCGCAATTAAAAAAAAAAGAAAAGCCTCTCGACTTTCCTGGGCCCCCAGCAGAAAGCAACGACCGCGTAAAAATAACCCCCTTCCCATAAAAAAAGAGGCTCATGCAATCACAACCCCGGGGCACTAAAATTTCACACTGGAAATATTCTCACTGTTTTTTAATGACTCCAGTTGCGGTGATGGAAAAAAAGCGCTTTTCATCTCCATGAATCAAGTTTCATGTCGATTTCCAAAATATCCTCCGGCTCCTTTTTCTTTATTCTAACCTCCTTTTTTGTTGTGGTCTGTCTGTTTTCACCAGCACCGCCATATCAGGAAATTCTTTTGCTACTGTCATGGTTTTTTTTTCCCCACAAAAATTGGACTTGCAGGCTTTGGATTGACAGCTGGATTCTTTACAGGATTAAGAGAGAGAGAGTGGGAGGGTAGGGACAGGGCACATCAGGTGAGTTGAGAGAGGGAGGGAGGGAGGGGACAGAGAAGAAAAAAGCAGGCAAAAAACCCAGGGGTTGATGTCTAGTCATCAATCCACCACAGCAGGACACACCAAAAGAGACCTGCTTGCAATAAATAAGTCCTCCCCTCCTGCAGCAGACAGCCACTGAAACTTTCAAGGGAGAGGGAGGAATAAAAGTAATAGAATAAAATAAGAACACCACGCAAACACTGATTGAAAATGTCTCCTTTCAAAAGAGTCCGCGTCAGGTTGTCTTTATTTTTCTTCTCTCGTCCATCACTTCACTGCTCCTTCTCATATCCACACACATACAAAAAAAAACCGTTTTCTTTCCGTATTTGTGGATAGGATTTATTTTTTGCCCGATGGATCTCGGTGACACGGGAATTCTGCACCTCTTCAATCGCTTGAATTGACAGCGACATTTGGGAAATTTTGCCGCGTTCGAAAGTTTGGTGTACAGTATTCAAATGAAAGCTTCTTTTAGCAGATTCAGTGCCAAATAATTGGGCTGCGAAGAAACAGTGATTGAAAAGCAATTCAAATAATTTGTTTCATTGCATATTCGCAAAGATATGCAGATCGTGGATTCGATGAACTTTAGAGTGCGTTGAAAAAAAGTTTGACAAGTTCCCAAAATTTTCAAAACGCCCGAATGTTTGAGCATCTCTCGCAGACTGATTCAACATTTTTCACCTAATACCAGTTGATTGTTGATTTGGAAATGGATTTCATCACAGCACGTTTGTAACTGGTTCCAAAATCTTCGTCCATACGAAACCCAGCAAACATTTTAAAAATTATACTTTTTTCGAGATCTCTGAGAATTTTTTTTTATTATCCAACGCTGGCTTTTGGGAAACAAAATTTGGTGCCCAAAGGTAAATTTCAGTCGGACTTTCTCTCCAATGATCTTGTCTACAACGCATTTTTTTCTGGTCCCAAAGGATTTTCTCCCCAGGTTAAAAGTGTTCTCTACGACAAAATTCCCTCTAAAACGAACTTATTCTGGTCACTTGGATTATAGGTGAATCAGAAAACTTTTTAGTCGATTTTTTTTGTACGGAATTTTGCGATTTTAAGCCCATATACTATTTTTTATACTGACGCCAAAGTTCGAAATTTATCTTTGGTCTCTTAATAATTTACACACGGAGAAATTTGCTATTATTTTATATTTCGTGATGCAATTCCGCTGTTGCTGAAATATCGAATACTTTTTGCAAAGAAGTGCATCAAAACCGTACATTTCCGCAATGCTTACAAAAAAATCTTTCTAAGCGTGTTTCTGGGGTAAATTGAATTGCACGAAAATTTCAAAATCCTTTGGATTTGCGTTTCCCATTTTGGTGGTTTCAAAGCCCATCAGATCAATTGGCCCGGGAAGAAAAGAACCTTTCGACATCGACAAAGAAGCCTTTCCTTTTTGGCTAACTGTTCACAAAGAAAGCACACATGAATGTGAACTTCAGTCACTCGAATGGGAACATGTGGAATATATTGCTTCTGCACCTATAAAAGAAAATAAATAAATAAACAAAAAAGGTAAAATTGAAATCAAGAGTGACTGATGTCTCCCTCGGGCTAAGGGACAGGAGTCAACAACCCAGGAGAAAAGGAAGAAATAAAAGTTTGGAAAAAAAAAGAAAGAAATATTTTCAAGCCTGAACATTTTATTCTGCCTCCCCCACCAACCAAAAAATTCTTCCTCAGCATCACCAGGACACAACAGCCTGTTTTCTCATCAGCATCCACAGCAATAAATTATTCCCCAGGTTCTTTTGTATCCTCCATTCCTCAACTGGCAGGGAACCTCTGAAACCCTCCAATCATCCTGCTCCAGTTTTTTTCTCTCTTCCTTATATTCCAATGAATATTCAGATTATTATTTTTTTTTTGTCTGGGGTACCTCAGGACACTTTCCAGACACACACACGCACTGCTTTTTTCCAGGCTGGAAAACCTGATCCACCATTTTCCTCCAATCAATTCCCCCATTTTGTTTCTTTCTTTTCGGTGCGGAGAAACCCAGAGGCAGTAAAAATCTCCTCCCCTTTGGACTCGCATAAAACTCCAGGAAAAAGATTCATTTCCTCCGAGATTTTTCTGTCTCTTTTCTCGAAAATTCCCTCCTTTTTTCTTTCTATCCTATGCAAAAGAGAGAAAAAAACGCGCGACCATAAAAACACTAGAAATTTTCTCTCGAGCATCACAAATCCACCTGCCGACTGTCTAAAAAATTGAACAAATTAGCAACGGAAACCTTTGGAAGCTGGAAGCCGTAAAACGGAAAATATAAACTCGTATAGGAAAGAAACACACACAAAAATAAATGAATAAAATAAAGTGAAAACTTGGGCGTGACCATGAACTGATTCACGACTTTGGAAAAAAGGTCTTTTCGGGCTGTAAATCACTGGTAAGCGTAGTCTTTCTTTTTTTTTGGTCTTTAAAAAGAAATTCATTCACTGATTTATCCATTTTCTATTCAAGGAAACCGTGTGAAGGGGAGAGAAAAAATGCTGCCGGAGGTCATAAAACACCTTCAAATCCTGTTTCTTAAAAACTTCAACTTGTTTTTTTCCCCCACATTTTATTTCTTTGTCTCCGTGTCAACCGGAATTTAATTATAGTGATGTCCTGGAATCCGAGGATATTTCCGTCATGGGCATGGAAGAAATGACCCACTTGGTGAAGTTCATGATCCTTGCTCGAGTTTAGCGTCAGATGAAAACTTATAAAATCATGGACTAGCCTGAGAAATAGTCCTGGCATTAGATTTCATGTCGAAAGGGTTGGCTTGAAAAACATTCTTACTGCTGAAAATTAAGTACGAGAATTTTTTTCCCATCAATACGAGAAACAATCAGCGACGGAAGATTTTAAATCATTCAAATAACGTCTTATTCTGATCACATAGATATAAAATAAATTTCTGTCATTGCTTTCTCATTTTAGAGAAAAGTTGAAGAATGCCATTGGTTTGAAATATGTGAGGACGGAAAAAGACTTCAGGTTTTTTTTTTTTTTTAAGGGATGCAATAGAAAAAAAAATCACTTACATCATGAAGAAGTTATTTTTCAAGCCAAAAGGCAAATATGTCATCAGTGCATAAATATGGTGTACAGGACATTCTATCTAATGATATAAAGTGTCATTCAAGCAAAACATTTATCATTTGCGGAAATAAAGCAGCAGGAATTCATTGATTGAATGCATCAATCAATCAATCATCGAGAAATAATCAACTTATCATCCTCATGTTTCTTTTTCATGACGTTTCTCCCCTGGAAACCCCCAAACTCATCTGAAAATAATGAAACAATGAAAAATCCTCCTTGCCTCACAATCATCCATCACCTTAAAAATTGTCAATGGTCATCTGATTTTGGAACATGATTGAGTTTTATTTCAACCCTTGAACAGAAGAGGATTGTTTCCCACTCCATGAGAGTGCCTGAATTTTTTATGAACACTAGCACATTTTGGTTTCACCAAAGGTCAACCAAATGGCAGCTCAAAAGAGTGACCCAAGTCCAACATTTTTTGCATAAATCAAGCCATGAAAATAGTCAATGGTCATCTATATTATGGCTGAAGGTTGAAGGAATGCTGCCTTGGAAGAGCTTCCTTCACTCCATCAAAACTTTTTTGAACAGAGAATTAAATTCAAATATTTCCAGATTTTAGCTACATTCAACAAGCTTATTTTAAATGCCTGGATGCAAGTAAAAAAAACTGGATTTGCTGTGGAAGAGTTAAGTTCTGTAGTTGCAGTGCATCTTTAAATCTTCATGTCAGGAATGCGGATATTGTCTAAAACAGTGTTCCCCAACCCATGGTCTGCAGACCATTGCCAGTCCCCAGACATTTTTGGCCAGTCCACAGAAAATTTTCTCAAGCATAATGAATTTATCAAAACTATCTATGAACGACATTACAGTATCTTTATCTGAAATTTAAGAAGACAATTTCAGTTAAAATTATCTCATGAAAAATAAAAGTTGGCTTTTCTCCTAATAAAACACTTCAGACAAATTTTCACCAAATGAAATAAATCATTTTAATATTTCATTCTAAGAAATTTTGGTTCAAGCCCACCTTTCTAATTTTTTAAGACATTCATTCATACCTGCCTCATTGATTCTCAAAAGGGATTTTTTTTGCAGAAAAGCATAAGCTGTTACAATACTTGCCAAAAAGTATTTCAGGAAAAACGTTTTTGAGTGTGAAAAACTTTTACAAAATGTTGCCAGTTTGCAGAAAATTTTTTAAACTTTGCCAGTCGGCAAAAAATTTTATGAACATTTGTAGGTCCACAGGCCCAAAAAGGTTGAGGAACACTGGGCTAAAAAACCTAAAAAAGTGTGTTTCAAAAATAAGGATTTATAAATAATTTAAAACAATTGTTAGGAAGAGGCCCACTAGGATTCAGTTATTCCAGATTGCACTGCATCAAACAATTTTATAGAGTAGCATATCAACTCTAGACAAGAGGAAAGATGGAGGGGTTTGGATTGTCAAAGTGGAAAGTTTTCTTTTTTTTTTTTTGCAAAGGACGACCCTTTGGCAGGATCCTCTGGAAGGTATGAATCCCAGGGATATTTGCCATGACCCCCTGCATCATTGGGCCCAGCAACAAGGCGGGGCCCAAAGCAATAAAACCTAAATTAAATTCAAATATTTCCAGATTTTAGCTACATTCAACAAGCTTATTTTAAATGCCTGGATGCAAGTAAAAAAAACTGGATTTGCTGTGGAAGAGTTAAGTTCTGTAGTTGCAGTGCATCTTTAAATCTTCATGTCAGGAATGCGGATATTGTCTAAAACAGTGTTCCCCAACCCATGGTCTGCAGACCATTGCCAGTCCCCAGACATTTTTGGCTGGTCCACAGGAAATTTTCTCAAGCATAATGAATTTATCAAAACTATCTTTGAATGACATTACAGTATCTTTATCTGAAATTTTTAGAAGACAATTTCAGTTAAAATTGTCTCATGAAAAATAAAAATTGGCTTTTCTCCTAATAAAACACTTCAGACAAATTTTCACCAAATGAAATAAATTATTTTAATATTTCATTCTAAGAAATTTTGGTTCAAGCCGACCTTTCTAATTTTTTAAGACATTCATTTATACCTGCTTCATTGATTCTCAAAAGTGAATTTTTTTTGCAGAAAAGCAGAAACTGTTACAATACTTGCCAAAAAGTATTTCAGCAAAAAAATTTTTGAGTGTGCAAAAATTTTAGAAAACTTTGCCAGTCAGCAAACAATCTTATGAACATTTGAAGGTCCACAGGCCCAAAAAGGTTGAGGAACACTGGGCTAAAAAACCTAAAAAAGTATATTTCAAAAATAATGATTTACAGTATAAATAATTTTCAACAATTGATAGGAAGAGGCCCACCAGGATTCAGTGATTCCAGAGTGCACTGCATCAAACAATTTTATAGATTAGCATATCAACTCTAGACAAGAGGAAAGATGGAGGGGTTTGGATTGTCAAAGTGGAAAGTTTTCTTTTTTTTTTTGCAAAGGACGACCCTTTGGCAGGATCCTCTGGAAGGTATGAATCCCAGGGATATTTGCCATGACCCCCTGCATCATTGGGCCCAGCAACAAGGCGGGGCCCAAAGCAATAAAACCTCAGCATGGGCCAGCTGTCCAAGGGATCATCATATGTATGCTAAGCAGGACCCCCAGCAAACACCACCCCCAAGAACTTGCAGGCATCCTTTCATCCTCTGGCTCAAAAACCAGGTCCTGAGCCTCTATCAAACCCCCCCCCCCTCTCCTCCTCTGAACACCCACAAAACCAAGGCCTGAATGCAAGCATCCAACTTTTCCACCATTCAAGTGATAACTTCTGATCCAAGTTTGATGACACTGATTCCTATAATACACCCTATTTGTGTTTAGCCACTATTACTTGACCAAAAAGATGCAAGTTTTATACTCATGCTCAAGTTTTATGTGCTCAAAAGAGGATAAGGAAGAATTGATTCTATTTTTATTTATTTTATTTTTTGCAGGAACCAGGAGTGTGATCAAGGAAGGAGAATCAATCTTAAATTATCCAGGTTTATTGACACTGATTCCTATAATATACATCTTATTTGTATTCATCCTCTTACACTTGACAAAAAAAAAAGAATGCAAGTTTTCTGCTCATGCTAAAGTTTTATGTGCTTAAAAAGGATAACAAGAACTTTTTTATTTATTTTTCGGCAGGAACCAGGGGGGATATGCAGGAAGGAGAACCAATCTGTGAAATTAGATCTGGAATTCAAAGAAAGGATCCAAGTTTCATGACATTGATTCCTAATATACCCTACTGTTTTTGTGTGTAGCCAATATTGGTTGAAAAAAATATGCAAATTGCTGACTGACGCAAAAGTTTTATGTACTTAAAAAGCATACCAAGGACTTTATTTTATTATTATTTTATTTTTAGCAGAAACCAGGAGGGGTATTCAGGAAGGGGGAACCCATCTGGGAAATTAAACCTGAGATTCAATGATGGGATCCAAGTTTGATGACACTGATTCCTAATAGTGTACAGCCCATTTGTGTTCACCCATTGTTGCTTGACACAAAAATAGGATGCAAGTTTATCTTTTCATGCTCAAGTTTTATGTAATTGGAGAAGGATAACAAGGGCTTTATTCTATTTTTATTTTATTTTATTTTTGTCAGGAACCAAGAGGGGTATGCAGGAATGTGAACCTATATCTGTCGAATTAGACCTGGAAGTCAATAATAGAATCCAAGTTTGATGACACTGATTCCTAACACAGCCTTTTTTATTTACCCGACATTGCTTGATAATAAAAAAAAAACGATACAGGTTCTCTGCTCATCCTAAAGTTGTATGTGCTTGAAGAAGAAGAACGAGGACTTTATTTATTTTTTATTTTTTGGCAGGAACCAGGAGGGGTATGCGGGAAGGAGAACCCATCTGTGAAATTAGACCTGGAATTCAATGATGGGTTTCCGGTTGGGGGAGCAGGAAAATTGCGACCCCCGCAG